>CBVK0100020776.1:0-36001 GCA_900067695.1 Picea abies
GCTTGTGACTGGAGTTCAGACGTGTGCTCTTCCGGTCTGCTGAGGAGCGGGTGAATCAGTTGTAATTGAGCTTAAACAATTTTAAGTCTATTAAAACATTTTTAATCTATCTTCAACTGATCATCAACAATATACATCATATGGACAGTAAAATCAAAGAGCATCAATCACGCAGAAGGTATACACAGAGACAGATTTTCACGAGGAAACCCATAAAGGGAGAAAACCTCTTCTTCTTCAAAATGATAGGCAGTCTTTTAAGTTCTGTACATCATCTATAATTGAGCACCAACTCAATGTGAGGCTGCTACCTCTGTTTTACAAGCTGCAACTTGTTTGAGAGCACCAACTCTCTAGTTTCTCTAACATCCACTAGAAGGAAGCACCAACTCCCTTAATGTTCCAGCACCGACTGGATGGAAGCACCAACTTCCATTTACACAAGCTCCAACCTGTATAACAGAGAACACTTGTTCTCCCTTGCACCACCCTGCCACCCTGGTTTCTCTAGCTGCAACTAGATGGAAGCTACAACTTCCTATGTTCAATCTCCCACTTGAACCTCTGAGGAAAACAGTCCTCTCGGGCACCTCCCAACCTCCCTAGAATATGAATGGCTAAATAAACAGTTAACTTTACAGATAAATCAGTTCTTACCAATCTTTCTTTGTTCTGTAAATTTGGTCTTCTACACACTGTTTTGTTGCTCTTTTCTTCCTCTGTTTGTTCAACAGATATGTTCTTTATCAACTTGTTCTCTCATTCTGCTCTTCTTCAACTTGTTTTGTTATTCTACTCTGCGTTTCATCTCACACTGCACTTATGCTCAATCTCATCCTGTGCATTCTCTCCTTTTCCTTCTCTTACGGTTTCATTCTTTTCTCATGCAGAACAACCAACCTCACACTGTCTGTCTCATTTTCTTTTATGCGCACATCCACGACAGTTGCACTTCCCATTTCCTTCAGCAAAGGAAAGACAACTATCCAAGCAACTGAAACGCCAACTAATTGGCAATCATGAGTCTGTTTCGCTAACAGATTCGTAACTGAGGAATTAACTGTGAGAGAGAACATTAACCCTCCGATCTTTGTTCAAATTCACCTGCACCGTTGGATTGGCTTCATGAGATCTTGCATTCATTTCCTTTAAATCGGGTTTCGGCATTTTAGCAATTATGTGCTGAGTGTCTTGACACTTCATTTCCCGATCTCTAAAGTTCTGATACAGAATTTTTCTGCACTAGCTCCTTCCCCAATATGACTACGGTCATAACCAAGTGCCTATGCAAAAAGCGCTTTCGCGAATTCTCATTTCATGAATTTTGACACTATGCTTCATTGACCCCAAGTCAGCAAAATTTTGATCACTTGCCACATCTCCTGTGATTCGATGGTCCAAATGTGATCTTGATTCAATGGCTACGATTGAATCGCGATTTCGTGATTTCGGCATTCTTCTTCCATTGGGTTCTTTGCCTCTCCATGTCACGATTCACGAAACTCCGATATGGAGTTAGATAGATGGTCCAAATCTGATCTCTATTCAACGGTTGTGATTAAATCATGATTTCGACATCCTTGATGTCCAGTGTTTTTGTCACTTCAAAGTCCCGATTCACGAAACTCCGACATGGGGTCGAATCAACGGTCCAGATCTGATCTCGATTAAATGGATGTGATTAAATCGTGATTGCACATATCGCGATATCAGGATTCCTGATGTTAATAATCTTTGACCTGTTCAATACTCGACCCTCGAAACTCCGACATGGAGTTAGATCAACGGTCCAGATCTGAGCTTGATTCAACGGTTGCGATTGAATTGCAATTTCGCATATCGCGAAATCGACATTCTTGTTGCATTGTTTCTTTGACATATCCAACACACGATCCTTGAAACTCCGACATGGACTAGAATCAACGGTCCAGATTCAACCTTGATCTGACGGCTCAAATTAAGTCGCGATTTCGCAATTCTTGAAGTGAATATTCTTGATGTCTCCAACTCTCGATCCGCGAAACTTCGAAAGGGAGTCGGATCAATGGTCCACATAACCCCCTGAGATGGACGGTTGTCTGGATTTCGGTGTTTTGTGAGCCCGCTTCTCCTTGTTATACTTTAAAAGGCGTGCAGGTTCTCCTTTATCCAACGATGGTCAGGTCCTGCGCTTGGATCTAACGTCTGAGATCTATCCTCCTCTTCAGCGCTCTTCTTGTCTATATTCTGATTTGGCGGCCCTCATTCTTTCGGGAATTTTAAATGGATCCAACGATCAGAAATGCTTCTCAAGCTTTACGGGCTTTCGATCATTCGATCAACCTGAACTTATCTTTTGTTTGCCTGGTTGTGTTGCCTTCGATCATTCGATCTTCCTGAATGTATCTTTTGTTTGCCTATCAACAAAATTCCTATACTTATGCCATCAATCCTCTGTACATTCTTCCTGTAATTATGCTACTTGCCATCAATGACAAGCATTCGATGTCTGTGTTAAATATTTGCCATTCGCTATCAGTTAAATATTTTCCAACATGCAATGCATATGTTATATATAACATATGTTATATAAAACATATTCTTCAAACCGAAATAATTGGAGTGCTACTTAATATTAAACAACTACAAATAACAACTTCACAAATAACAACTTCTTGTGTGCAATACTTCAACAATTTAGAACATGGAACCTTCCAATGTCCATGCAACTAATGCCAAATATATCGCCTATCCTCTAAGAATAGCTTTCAACCAACATAATGATGAAAACAAATTCAGGGGGTTCTTCATTTCAAGTTTTATGTGGTTCTCGATCCTCTGCATGTGGGTGCGCCAAACTCTAACTCTTCTTGTCCGTGGATTTCAAATCCAATAGTTCTTGAATATACAAAATAATTTCCAGCCATCAAGCCATGAGAAATGGCTCCTATGGACTTAAAACTCATAAAAGGTTTGATATTAAATCGTTTCACTTCACCCCAACTCCTCGATCCAAGTGAAGTAGATACCAATATTTCAATCATCAAACGGATTCAACGATTCATATAGAATCTGGTGACTTCATGTTTAAGAGCTTGAACGCTACAACTCAGTCTCGACCATTCAATGCATCGATCTAACGACATGATAGATTGAAAGATTGATACACACGATCATCTAATGAACCACACAGATCATACACACAACAATTATAAATTAAAACCCTACTCCATCATTTTGTGAGGATGTATTACACAATACTATGGCTGCAATCTCTCAACGAGCCTAATACACTCAAATGGCCGCCCCCAATACACACAGATTTACATTTTATTCCATCTATGAAATGTTAATTTCACATCTCTTTATAATAAATGTACATGCATATATCCAATTCATAATTGCACTTATAAAACAAACATATTCAACATATGTAGAATATAAAAATGTATTTTTTACACTTATATGAGCAATTGCTAGTTATTTATTCAGTGAAGGTAACCGCTTGAAAATAACTCTCACTTACTAGAATTGTACATAGAAAACAACTCTAAATTAATGGAATTGTAGATAGAAGACATTGGCATTGCACAATCTAGTTGTAATAAGAGTATTCAAGTGTGTTGAATTCATTTCAACATTAAAAACAACAATTTTGATAAATAGTGTTCAAAATCTAATAAAAACAATAACAAAAAGTCAAAAACATAAAATGTTTATTCTTCTTTCAATTTTTAAACTATTCTTTATTAAAGTAACTTAACTACATATTTATTTAACCAAAACTATTTTAATTTTAATTACATGAATAATTGATAATAAACAACTAAAAACACTCACCATGAATTTTCACTACATGGAAGCTATATTCTATCTCAACCTTAAATATTTAATAAATCATATGTATTCACATTTCATTTCTAAGAAAAATACATTACTTACCAACTTTTTTTTAACAAATTTGTATGAAGTTTTGCTATATGCCTATCAATCCAAACTAAATTGAACTAGATGTTACATATACCTTGAGGATCATTTGTACCAATTGGACAAGAATTTAAGTATTTTCCCTTTCTCATCCTCACTTGACCCTTATCTCTATACCCTCCAATATTAGTATTATTTTATAATAAACATTTCTTGGAATAAATTTAATTAAATTAGAGATACTCTTATACTACGACCATGTTCACTTAAAAATTTTCAGCTTCAGTTCACCCTTATGTCCATACCCTTCCATATTAACCCTCATATTAGTATCATTTTATAATATATTTTTTGGAATAAATTTGATTAAATTATGGATACTGTTTTACTTATTTATTTTAGTATGAATACAAAATTTTATAAAACATATCAATTGCAAGGTTGATAAATTGTGAAGCACAGAGAAATGCAGAGAGAAAAGAATAGTATATTCAAATGTATGAAGAAGTACAGAACTCAGAAGATCACTCTTACAATGTAAGATGGTTGAGCTATATATGCTCAAGCAAGACAAAAATAGAAAGTACAGTTGTCCAGTACAGCTGGCAGTGTACGGTCATACTGTTGAGGGTACAATATATTTAACACTCCCTCTTAGACTCAATAGTTACAATCAACAGCACTGACTATGCCTAAGTGCTGTCTCTAGAAATCAAAAACTAATTTTCCTAGTGGCTTGGTGAAAATATCAGCAAGCTGATCTCTAGAACCACAAAATTGTAGTGCAATGTCACCATTATTGACTAACTCGCGTATGAAATGAAACCGAGTGTCAATGTGTTTACTTTTCTTATGAAACACGTGGTTCTTGGATAATGCAATTGCTGATGTGTTGTCACAGAAGATAGGAGTTGGATCCTTCTCTGTTTGTGACATGTCTTTCAATAATCTTCTGAGACATACAGCTTGACAAGAAGCTGAGGTAGCAGCTACATACTCTGCCTCTGCAGAAGATATTGATACAATTGGCTTCTTCTTCAATGCCCATGAAATCAGGTTCGTGCCCAGTTGAAATACATATCCTGATGTGCTTTTCCTGTCATCGAGGCTCCCTGCAAAGTCACTATCTGTGTAACCAGAGAGTTGATTACTATCAGATTTAGTGTACCATAAACCGAAATTGAGAGTTCCTACAACGTATCTCAAAATTCATTTTTCCATTCTCCAATGAGAATCTTTTGGAGATTCCATGAATCTGGAAACAAGGCTAGTTGCATACATGAGGTCAGGCCTAGTTGTTGTAAGATACAACAAGTTTCCGACTAAACTTTTGTATAAAGTAGAATCCACTGTGGGACCTTCATCATTCTTGCTCAATTTTGTGCCTAAAGGTATGGGTGTTTCTGTTGGATTGCATCCTTCCATGCGAAACTGTTTGATGATGTATGCTGCATACTTTTGCTGACAGACAAATATGCCTTTGGCTGATTGATGAACCTCAATGCCTAAAAAATATTTCATATGCCAAGATCTGTCATCTCAAACTCAGATTGCATGGCATGTTTGAAATCTGTTAGTTCTAGATTTCCTGTGTAAATCATGTCATCAACATATAAACATACAATTAGTATTTTACCGTGCTGATCTGTTTTGGTATAAAGTGTGGGTTCATTTTGACTTCTGCTGAAACCACTTTTGATCAAATAGGTGTCAATTCTGTTGTACCAAGCTCTTGGAGCTTGCTTTAAGCCATACAAGGCTTTCTTCAACCGATACACTTTGGCTGGGTGCTCTTGGACTTCAAATCCAGGTGGTTGATCTACATAAACTTCTTCTTCTAAAACACCATTTAGGAATGCTGACTTCACATCCATTTGGTATACTTGCCATTTGTGTTGTGCTGCTATGGACAATAGAGTTCTTACAGTGTCTAATATTGCTACTGGAGCAAAAGTTTCACCATAATCAGTACCTGGTTGTTGTGAGAATCCTTTGGCAACAAGTCTTGCCTTGTGCTTTTCAATCTACCATTTTTCATTTAGTTTGGTTTTATACACCCACTTGACACCAATACTCTTTTTGTGTCTTGGAAAATCAACAAGATCCCATGTCTTGTTCTTCTCAATGGAGTCAATTTCTTGGTTCATTGCTTGAACCCAATGTGGCTCCTTGGCTGCTTCCTTAAAGGATGTAGGTTGACATGACATTAAAGAAAAAAGATTATGCTTTTCAAATTCATCCAACTGTTGATGGATTTCTCTCAAACTTCGAGTTCTTTGATTATGTGTTTCAGAGAATGATTCTCTTCTAGAAGTTGAAGTATTCTATGAGTTATTTGGTTGTCCTTGTACCTGTAGTCTTGGAGGAATGGGTTGAGGTACTGGCTGTTCTTAATTTTCTGTGTTTTCAGAACTTGGCAGCAAAGGATTTTGACTGTCCACTTGCTGGTTTTCTGAATCATCCCAGAATTGGTTTTCCAAAAATTGTACATCTCTGCTGAGAATTAATTTCTTGGTGATGGGATTGTAAAGCCTGTAAGCTTTAGATGTTTCACTGTAGCCAGTGAAAATACATTTTTCACTTCTGTCATCAAGCTTCTTCCTTAGTTCGGAAGGTATGTGTGCATATGTTATGCATCCAAATGTCCTTAGATGAGCTACATTGAGCTTTGTCCCACTCCATGCTTCTTGGGGAACTTTCATCTATAGACTGGTGGTTGGTGATCTGTTCATAAGATAGACTGAGCATGCTACCGCTTCAGCCCAAAAAGTATTTGACAAGTGTTTTTCTTTAAGAAGTGTTCTTGCCATATTCTCCTCCTCCATCTGACCTGAGTACTTTGAGAAATTTACCACTCTTCTTTTTAGCTTCATCCTTGAATTCTTTGAATTTTGTAAATGTTTCAGACTTGTGTCTGAGAAAATATATCCAGATTTTCCAGCTGAAATCATCAATAAACATTAGAAAGTAAAAACTACCACCTATTGACTCTGTTTGCATTGGTCCACATAGGTCAGTGTGGACAAGTTCAAGATGTTGTTTGGCTTGATTGGAAGACTGTGGAAAACTGGTTCGCTTGTGTTTTCCAAGTATGCAAGACTCACATGGGGGGATTTGTTCTTTAAAGATAGATAAACCTTTGAACATGGAGTTTTTCTGAAGTAGACTTAGACTCTGAAATGGTAGATGTCCAAATCTAGTATGCCAAACCATTGTTTCATTCATGGTTGTTGCATTCTGTGCATAAGGTTGACTCAGATTTGCAGTTCTGAGGGTGAGGGGAAACATCCTATTTAGAGTCATAAGGGTTTCAGAAATTAATTTTTTGCTGGGTTTTCTATCATAGATTTTACAAGATGCTCCCTCAAAAAGTACCTTATATCATTTTTCAATGAGCTGTCCTACACTTAACAAGTTATGTTTCAAGTCTGGAACATGATAGACATTACATATGTCTTTCTTTACATTCTGTTTAGTAAGAATAGGAACAGTTCCTTTTCCTTGAACTTTGACTAAATGATCATTACCAAGAGTAATATCAGAGGAAATTGAAGAATCAAGGCATGAAAGTAATTCTTTGTTACCTGTCATGTGATTGATGCATCCACTATCCAGCAACCAGAGATCTTTAGGTTGTTGTTCAGTTTTGTGGCATGAGAGAAACATACCTCTTGAGGTGTCTCCCATATGATTTGACACATGTGCTCTGCCTGAGAGCTAATCTTCCTGCTTCTTCCTGCATTCAGATTCATAGTGCCCATACTTTTTGCAGTAATAGCATTGTATGCTAGTTTTGTCATTAGACCTTCTCCCTCTGCCTCTTTGAGGCTGGAAATTCTGATGTTGATATTGTTGTTGATTTCTTTGACCTTGGAAATTCTGCTTTGGATATTGTTGTTTGTTCCCTCCACTGGTATGAGGGTTACCTTGATTGTTCCCTCTTCCTCTACTTCTTCCTCTGCCTTTCCCTCTTCTGAATGAGAACTGAGATTGGAAGGCATTGGAGATTG
Source organism: Picea abies (assembly GCA_900067695.1). Lineage (NCBI taxonomy): Eukaryota > Viridiplantae > Streptophyta > Pinopsida > Pinales > Pinaceae > Picea > Picea abies. Next base: position 7,917 of record CBVK0100020776.1, read on the forward strand.
ACTCATCTGTGAGATGTAGTCTTGTCTCATGTGTCACCAGAGAACCAATTACTTCATCTGTAGAAAATTTTGACAGATCCTTGGATTCAAGGATGGTTGTGACAACCATTTCGAATTTCTTGGGAAGACTTCTGAGAATTTTCTCAACTATTCATTGATCAGTGATCGTTTCACCAATCAATCTGATCTGGTTCACGATGCCCATGACTCTGGTCATGAACTGATCTACAGTTTCGGACTCTGTCATTCTGAGAGTCTCGAATTGTGTCCATAAGGACTGTAGTTTAACTATTTTTACCCTGTCATTTCCTTGGTAGGACGTTTTGAGGATGTCCCAATCCTGTTTGGAAGTACCAGCGCCTGTGATTTTCGAAAAAAATCGAATCATCCACAGAATTCTGAATCCAGAATTTCGCTTTGTTTTCTTTTGTCCTCAGAGTTGCCTGAGCAATTCTCTGCGCATTTGTCATGGCAGTGAGGGCGGCTGGATCTGGTTCCACATATCCAAGATCCACTGGCTCCCAACACTCTTGGGCTTGCAAGAACGACCTCATTCGAAGAGACTAGAATTCGTAATTCTTTCCAAGAAGAATCGGACCCTGAGTTGGGCCGAGATTGCTAGTCGACGCCATTTTAAAAAAATTTGCAGGAAAAAGAGAGGGAAAAATTTGTATTTACCTCCGATCTCAAAAACATCGATTTGTTGATGGGAGCTTATCGGGCTTTAGATGGCCCTTGGTCTCCTTGCAATGTGACCACGCACCTTGTGTAAGCGCTACGGGCTTTTCCTGTTCCTTTGGCTTACAAATCGCCGAAATGCGAAAAATCGCCCTTCAACTTTTCAACGGTCTAGATTGTGCAGTGATCGGACGGTCCAGATCGTATCGGGATATCGTGAATCGGGATTTCGCGTCCTGATGTCGAGGTTCTCTATCTCCTCGATTTCACGATCGCTGATTTTTCGATGGCGCAGTCCTATCGGGACTTTTCCCGAAAGATTCAATCTATGCCACGTGTCCTTGAAAGATGGACGGCTCAGATTTGCGTCGAGGATTTCATTGGAAAGAAACCCGATCACTTGTTCTCAGGTTTTGCGATTTTCTGAATCCTGATGTGTCGATGGCGCTTTCCTCTTCGGGACTTTTTCCGAGTCATCGGATTTGCGCCACGTGTCCTTGAAGAATGGACGGTCCTGATTCAGCCTCGGGATTTCGCGACTTGCGATGCACCAAATCTCTGTCAATGTGAGACCCCGAATGTCGATACGTTGACGGTGCCCTCGATGTCCGCCATGTGTCCAGGAGATATGGATGCGGGATTTCGCATATCACGATTTCGCGAGTTGCGATGTCAAATTTCTTTGACAACTTGAAACCTCGAACTCCGAAATGCCGATATGACGATGCGTTGATCTGCTGCCACCTGTCCTCTGAAATGGACGGCTGTGATCGTTTCGGGATTTCGCGATTTCGCGTATCGGAGTTTTTGGAGAGCAGATTCTTTCGCTTGTCCAACTCCCGATTCCCGATTTTGCGAGGGAATAGGATCTCGCCATGTGTCTCTTGATGAACGATCAAGATGACGTCGAGATTTCTCAAGTGAAAAAACCTCCTGTGTGCTCCACACGACTAAACACTGTGCAACTTCTTGCTGATCTAACGGCTGTCAAGCCTGTGTTCAAGATCTGACGGCTGAAATTCTTTCACCTTTTTCCATGCTCTCCTCGTCCCTTCTGGTCTGGTTTACCACCTTGGAACTGTTCGCAGGATGAATTTCACAGCTTCAATGGTTGTTCTTTGCGCCTGAGATGCGTTCTTTACACCTGTGGAAGAAAGATTCGTGAATCTTTCAATGATTTGAGAGAATTTCGCATTTTCTTCGTGATATGCTTGAATCTTTGACTGATGAGAGTGATTTCCTAGAATCTTTAAACAATTCTGCCTTCTTCTTGAAGCTTTAACGAATAGAAGCGAAATCTTCAAGTTCTTTAAGCTTCTTTCATTCTGCAGCTCTTCTGCGTCAATCTTTGACGGTTCTTAGAAAAAAAATTGTGCAGGTTTCTTTAAAGTTTCTTCTCCTGCTATCTCTGCTTCCTCCATAAGCTTCTTACGACAATCTTTAAAGAGTATTGCAGACAGCTTTCCAAACCTTGTGAAAAGTTTGTGACGCATGCTCTCAAGATCTGTGAGGCTCTGCGCTGTGAGGATCGAGTTGCTCTCCCGACTGTGTGAAGAGGCTTACTGTTGTAGCTCTGATACCATGATAAATTGTGAAGCACAGAGAAATGCAGAGAGAAAATAATAGTATATTCAAATGTATGAAGAAGTACAGAACTCAGAAGATCACTCTTACAATGTAAAATGGTTGAGCTATATATGCTCAAGCAAGACAAAAATAGAAAGTACAACTGTCCAGTACAGTTGGCAGTGTACGGTCATATTGTTGAGGGTACAATATATTTAACAAAGGTGACCCAACCAAATGGCAGAGAAAAGGGATGAATGCAACCCCAAAAGAAATTAAATATAAAAAAATTTAAGATATAAATAAATAGATTCAATTTGACATAATTTTAATTATTAATAAAGATTAAATATAATATATAGGCATTAACATATTAAAAAATGAATTCAATGTTATATTAGCTTAATTATAGATAAAGATGTACTCAGAAATAACTAAAAACTTTGACATATAAATAAATAGATTCAATTTGACATCCGTCTAATTATAATGAGAGAATAAATAAAATATATAAATATTAACATACAAATAAATAAATTCAATATGATATTACCCTGATTTGTAAATAAAGATGTACTCAGGGATAACTCAGCATAAATCTATTATCATAAAACATTGTCTGACCGTTACTAAAAATGTGAATTGGTGAGAAGAGAAGAGACATGAATCAAAAAGAAATTAATTAAATATAAACAACAAATACAAATATATAGAGATTGGCATATAAATAAATGGAATCAATGTGACATCAACCTAACTATAGATAGATGTACGCAGGAATAAGTCAATGCAGAGAGTTATAACCATACAACAATGTCTGAACATGACTAAAAGATTGAAACTAAGACCATGGAACTAGATATATATAATTCAGTGCACATCTGTAGTCACAAAACATATTTCTGCAACTATTTTCGAATAACAATTTGCTACTGAAATTTAAAACTCCAAAACAGTTTTCGGTAAATTACTTTCACTTTACAAAATCGGGGATAACATTACTGTTATGTCGGCATTTAATTCATGGCACATAATTCATTGCACACCTGGAAGCACAAAACATTTTTCTGCAATTAATTTCCAGTGACAAATTTGCTACTGAAATTTAAACCCCAAAACACATTTTGGTAATTTATCTTCGCTTTACAAAATCAGGGATAAGACTTTAACTTTGCATTACTGTTCAAGATAATTTTTTCTGTTTAGTTTATACATTGTTATTAGAGCGATGAGCAATCCAGAGTCAATCCTCTTGGACGGATTTCAAATCTGGCTTGACTGTAAAAATAATTCCACCTATATTACCAAGAAGTTATAAGCAACCCTCAGTTATATTGGCCTGAAGTTATACATCTTAGCTCTTTTGCATGTTCTTCATTGTTGATGTGGAGCACATCCCTAAGGTCTGTGAGGAGAATTTCATGTTTCCAATCAAGAGTCTTTTGAAGATAAAGTGCCTTGAGTACAGAATGATAAGCCAGTAGCTGTATTTGTCTTAAAGTTGTCTTTCCCCTTATTCCAGGGGTATTACACTGAGAACATACATTTTGGTCAACATATTCCATATAGGGCATAGAGATTGTAATGGTCTCAACTTCAACTGGGGATCCTTGATCTTTATGCAGGTCTCCTTTGGGGCCCACAGCATCAGAATCACGAAGGTTTTCTTCATCTTCAGCCCCAATACCTTCCAAGCCTTTTTCACTTGGGAATTTCCTTTTGCAGGAGGGATCGTAATTGGATTGATCCTTAGTTCCTCGTTTTCTCTTAGAGGATTTACTGGTCAGCTGACTACCTACAGCTTCCAAGTTACCACATTGCTCATCTGCCTTGCATTCTCCTGAAAGTTGCAAAACCTTGGTTTCACTTCGATTTTCATTGGCACAAGTAGATCTTCTCATTGACTCCAAACAAATATTCTCCATATTTTCAGTAAAACGCAGTGGAAAATTTGGATTCAATTCATTTAATCCCACAGTCTGATTAAGAAAACAAAGTACAAAATCAGAAATCAATAGAGAAGCTTGTCCAAACCAATTTGACAAACAATATCAAGCAGTATGAGAAAAACAAATCGGGACACTGATTGAATAATGCCAACCTTCTAAAACTAGTCTGAACTATTTTTATTGACAAACAATTCAAAAGCATAACCAGTAAAATGCAGAGCTGCTCCTATTTCAAAAACATCTGGCAAATAGAAAACTCCGAAAAGCTTCCATCAAAAAGACATTAAAGTCGAAACATCCAATTGAAATGAAAACTATTCAAGTCATTTCAAAACTGAAAATTTGTTGAAATTCCATACCTCTACGTCTGAAGCCTTAACCCACTTGTCATTTGTCCAATCCTGATGAACACGGAGCTGTTCGAGATGATACTCCCGTTGCTCCTTTGTATCCTGGAAGCAAACAACATATTTATTATTGTGAGGGAGGACGGCTTTGACAACTCCCCTCCGCCACCCATCTCGATCAAATGCATCAACAACTTCATTAAGGCCAAAGCATTGCCTATTCAAAGCCGGCGGTAGAGGCCTAATATGAGGGGCCTTTACAGTCTCTCTCAGTTTTGAATTTGGTTTCCCATCCTCCGTAATCAAGTCCTTGTATTCAATGAGGAATCCATTGCGAAGTCCCAACTTCTTGACTATGGTTGCAGGAAACCAGACTCCCCTAAAGCCGTCTTCATTACTTGAAACTTCAACCCCGTCACCATTTTTAAACCGCAATAACGGACTGCCCTTCCTCTGGCCCTTCATACTCACGCGGTAGAGTGGTACTTCAAATTAAGGAGTGTTATATGTAACGGCTATATGAGAGTGTGAAAATACTCACAAACAGACAAAAACGGTCAAGTGGCGCAAAACAGAAACAGACAAATGTAACCGATATCGTATAAGACTTAAGGGTCTAGTATTTATATGAAATCTGGGGCATCTAAGGGTCTAGTATTTATATGAAATCTGGGGCATCTCGTGCATTTCATAAACGAGGATGGTCGGCCGTGGCCTCAAAATTTGGATAGTATTTATATGAAAATTTGGCATCTAGTGCATTTCATAAATGAGGATGGTGGGCCGTGGCCTCAAAATTTGGATGAAAGGTAAATCAATGGAAGTCTCATCTCCATTTATATTATCAATATATATGATAATAATTTTATAATTACTTTAATCAAAACCCAAAAGAGGTTGGCTCTACACCTGAGTTATGTTATTATAATTTTATATATAAAAAAGTTGGGGCAACCATCCTATAATTTTTTTTTATATATATAATTTATTTTTATTATTAATATGGATAATAGAAGTATAAGGGCACCCCAAGCATGAATACAGCCTGAGTGGGTCTAATGGTTAAGAACATGTGTTTCCTCTTAAGAGGTCACAAGTTCAAATCCAGAGGGGGGTAGGGTATGTATACCTCCTAGGGTATGTATACCTCCGTAGACTTTAACAGTCAAATCACTGGGCGGAGGGGGGGTCCCTTTGTCGTGACCTAAAAAATGGATTATTATTATTAACTAGCTAGCATTAGAACTTAACCCTTTAGATCTATGTTTCATTTTTTTAAGTCATTTTTTTTATGAGTTTTGTTCAAAATCTATTGAAAATTTTAAAAGAATAGATGGAATTAGTGGTTGACATTATATATTATGGGTGACTTAAGAGTTTTTGAGGGTGATCAATTTATGCATTCAAAGATGTAATTTAAACAATGTAAATTGTGATTTCACCAATAATTGATTTATTGGATTTTGGTGATAGTGATCGGCAAAAGTAAAAAATGTAGAACTTTTAGACTATGCCAACCCTTTGTGCATAAACTATATAATATCTAAACTAGCTCAAAAATCAGTGAACAAATGGTCATTAAACCCACATCCCTAATATAATACAAGACCATATATGTCAATCAAGTTGGAGTCAACAACCCCAAGCAAAGGGTCATCACAATCCTTAGGGAGCATCTCCCACCCTATAAAAGAAAACTTTGAATCATGAATAATCTGCATCCAACCATTATTACTAGGCTTGAGCTCATGAAGCCTTTCAGCATAAAATATGGCAAAATCGATGTGGGGAACTGTTGAGATCATTTTGTTCTTCCTTGTTTTCCTTCCCTGTTCTATCTTCCCAACTTCGTTTTTCCATTTATTTTCCCTCTTCTACACCTCCCCTTTATTTCCCTTTTTCTTTTATCCTTTCTCCTCTCCCTTTTTGGTTACTATACTTAGTCATATTTAAGTGATCGGTGGGTTCACGAGTTCACGGGTTCACGGGTTGGAGAACCTTCATCTCCATCCACTTTCCCATGTCATAAGTTCACTGCTACACTTAGCCATTTTTCAATTGTGTGGGTTCATGGGTTTGATCCCTCGTCCTCCAAGTATTGTGACCTTCACTTTGCACCCTAGGTTCCATGATCTACATTTTGACCATGATCCAGGTGGATATTGGTGGCCACCCACCTATTCCAACTAGCTCCTCTTTATAGTTTTTAGTTCAACACGTTCTTTTGTAATTCTTTGTAATTGTGGGTTCTACACTTTTGGGGTTGTCTGAAGCACAACTTCCAAGTGGAGATTGGTGGCCGCCCACCTAATCCAACTGGCATATTTTGAAATTTTTCATGTTAGTACATCTTTTTGTACTTCCAGGGTCGTTTTAGGGCCCTAAACAGTGTTTTTTTGGCTTTCCACAGTCAAACTGTAAACAGAGTCAAAGTTTGATAACATAATGTGTAGTTCTTGAAAATACCTTTCCAATGGGCTATCACGCGCCTAAAACGAAGTTTGTATGCAAAAGTTACGACCCCAGGAAGATTGACCTAAATTATCGCTACCACCAGGTTCCTATCGAACCGAATGATGTATGGAAGACAACTTTCAAATCTAAAGAAGCTCTCTTCGAATGGATGGTAATGCCCTTTGGCTTAACAAATGCACCAACCACTTTCATGAGGTTGATGGATGATGTGTTTAGACCCTTCACCAACTCTTTTGTGGTGGTATATATGGATGACATCCTCATCTTCAGTAGAACTGAGGAGCAGCACATGCAACATATTCAACAAGTTTTGAGCACTCTGCGGCAACACAAGCTATATGCCAGCTTGGAAAAATTATCCTTTGGCATGAGCAGGGTCCAATACTTGGGCTACATTGTTGATGAGCATGGGGTAGATGTGGATCTAGCTAAGATCCAAGTCATCCGTGATTGGCCAACTCTGACCACACTAATCGAGCTTCGAAGCTTCTTGGGACTTGCCAAATACTATTGACGATTTGTGTTGGGATTCTCCCATATTGCATAGACCCTTAGCCAAGTGATCAAGGGTGGTGGCAGGGAAACATTTTCATGCAGGAAGGAAAAACAATGAGAATTTGATGATCTGAAGCATCGCTTGTGCTCAACTCCAATATTCTCCTTACCTGATCTGGAAAAACCGTTCGACATTGAGACTGATGCATTTGACTATGTTGTAGGCGCAGTTCTCACTTAGCATGGTCATCCAGTAGAATACCATAGTGAGACACTCTCAGATACCATATGAAAATACCCCACCTATGACAAGGAAATGTATTCCATTATGCAAGCCTGTCGTCAATGGAAACATTACATTCTAGGAAAGGAGACAATCATCCACACTAATCACAAGCCTCTGCAGTTCATACAGACATGAGAGAAGTTGTAGAACAACCACCATCAAAATTGGTCCACATACTTGTAGTAGTTCCATCTCAACATCAAGTATAAGACAAGGAGCACAAATCGTGTCACTGACTACCTCAGTCGAACTCTCGTGGATGCACTCACCACCGTGCTCCATTCATGTGGGAATGAGACATCTCAGTGGCCCCAAATTTATCAGTGAGATCCTGACTTCACCACCACCTATCATCTCTTAGGTACAGGGGTGAATGTCACCAATTTTCACATTCAGGATGGACCGTTATTCCATCTGGGCCATCTTTGTGTTCCTACAAGTGAGAAGGAAAAGATGATTTGGGAGGCTCACTACAGTAGGATGAACTGACATTTTGGCGTGGAGAAAACTGTGGCTGTCATATAGAAACATTTTTATTGGATAAAACTTCATTAGGACATCAGTAAGTATATCAAATATTTTACTGTATGTGCCATTTCCAAGCCAGCCATCAAGAAGCAAGGCTTATACACCCCTGTTCCTACTCCCGAGAGGCCTTGGGAATCCATCTTGATGGATTACATGTCTGGTCTTCCATCCACCAAACAAAGCAATGATTTTGTATTTGTGGTGTTTGATCAGTTTTCGAAGATGGTCATTCCCACAACTTTCAAGAAGAGCATCACAATGGAAACTACTACCAAGCTCTTCTTCGAATGAGTGTGGGTCCATTTTGGGATACCATAGACCATAATATCTGATCGGTACAACAAGCTCCTCAAAATGTTTTGGTCAAGTCTCTGGTCACTGTTGGACACCAAGCTCACTAAATCGACTGCCTTCTACCCTCAAACAAATGAACAAACAAAGTTCAACAATCAGATGATTATGCACATCTTGCGCATGTATAACTCTAAGCATCCATGTACATGGGATGAGAGTCTTCTCTATGTTCAACAAAGCTACAAAATGGCTCTCCATAGCTCCACCATCCATAGCACCTTTCAGGTGGGGCTGGGACTCCAACCCTTGGGTCCCATTGATGTTGCACTACCTCTTGAAACCAAATAGACACATTCTTCCCATTTTCTGTTTGAGGTTGACAAAGCCACCAGATTCATTGAGAGGATTCAACACATCCGCCAATAGGTCCATGATATTTTGCAGAAATCCAATGATAAGTACAAGTAGTGCCATGATCAACAATGAGTACCGCACAAGTTTCAGGTGAGAGACAATTTTTGGTTACATTTGTAGAAAGAGCACCTTACAGGACCCATCAGAATCTTCATTCACTTCATTATGGGCCTTACACTATTACCAAGGATGTGGGTGACAATTCTTTTGAGCTCAACACTCCCCCCTTCCTTGGTTTGCACCCAATGTTCAATGTGGACCTTCTCTGACCATATTTTCCACCATTATTGGACACCTCAGGGATCACAGAACAATTGACCCCATTAGAGCTCAACCTTGAATGCATGGAACTGACATCCACTGATCAGATAGTGGACACACATTTCAAGGGAACTCACTAGTAGAGGATCCAACTTTATCGGGTTGTCAAGGCAAGATAGCTCTTGCACCTAGGAAAGTGGCTCACCTGGAGCCAAATTCAGTAGAAATTTTCTCACCTAATGGGGGAACTCAACGCAACAGAGACCATTTCTTCCTAAGGGGGGAGGATTGATCCAGGTGGATATTGGTGGCCACCCACCTATTCCAATTGGCTCCTCTTTATAGTTTTTAGTTCAACACGTTCTTTTGTAATTCTTTGTAATTGTGGGTTCTACACTTTTGGGGCTTTCTGAATCCCTACATAGATTCCAAGTGGATATTGGTGGCTTCCCACCTAATCCAATTGGCTTATTTTGAAATTTTTCATGTTAGTACATCTTTAGGTACTTACAGGGTCATGGCCCTAAACAATGTTTTTTTGGCTTGTCACAATGAAACTATAGACAGAGTCCGATTTTGATGGAATAATGTGTATTTCTCGAAAATACCTTTCCAACAAGCTATCATGCACCTAAAATGGAGGTCGTATGCAAAAGTTACAACCTCGAGAAGTTGAGGTACCAACTTACCCATCAGGGCCCACATAACTTTTGGTGTTTCATCTCCTAGGGTTAGGTTTTTGGATGTCTAGGGTTTTGGAATTCATGAGTAATGTTAAAAAGGCCTCTGGAGACTCATTGTAATCATTATTCTCAGACGAATGCTCGTAGAAGCCACATCTATTCTCATAGATAGCTACCACCATTCGAGCAAGTTGTTTTCAGTTCTCTAGTTTTACAGTTTCAACCTATTTTATTTATTCAATAAAATTTATTGTTCACTAGATATATGTTATTGTTCTTCATATATCTATTATTCATTTCTTTCCACTCATAAATCCGGATCAAACCATCATATTTTTCATGGGTGTCGAGCTCCAAAGTATTTTATTTCTTTTGCATGCAAGTTCAATCGACTGCATTTCTACACTTAGTATATTGTTTATCATCTATAATCGTGGGTTGGTGGGTTGGTGAGTTCATGAAAAACTCCATATTCAAACTCTCTCTCATCTATCGCTGCCATTTTGTTGCTTTTCCCAATATGCATTAAGTGTTGTTTAATGTTAACAATTGTTGTGTAGGCTCCAAAAATATCATCGTTAATGACAAAAGGATCAAGGAATTAGTCATTAAATTGCATTGAATATCCATTTCCAAGGGATTAAATTATCATTATCTCTCTGAAAAGATTTATTCGAGGTTATTATCCAACAGAAGAAATAGTCTTGTCAACCTATGGTAGCATCAGTTAGACAACAATTTTGTGGTGATACTTTGAATATCTTTTGTCGTGAAGACCATAACTTCTAGTGGTCAAGAGCATATTCATATTATTCCTCTCCTTCTACAGAGAAAGATGTAATTTGGGCATTTGGAATTTCTCATGTTGGGTGTGTCTTGAGGTTTTTGATTGTAAAGAACTCTTTGCATGGCATGTGGACAAGTATGTGTCAAGTCAAAGAATTATACACCTCCAGGATCATTCTCTGATTTCTCTTTCACCACAAGTTTTTTGCAAGATGTTAAAGCTTACAGAGCCAACACTTACTTTCAAAGGTGAATATTTCAAAGAATTATTGAAGAAACATAACAATGGGCTTGACCTCCTACTCGAATATTTGGAGAATCTTGCATCTATCCTAGCAGACATAACCAAAATCCAGGTTGAGTCTTTTAAAAACCCCTATCGAGAAATTGCATGTTTTTTTACTAGGTTAACAGGTTAGGAGAGCATCGCTTCTATCTCTCACATGATTTTATATATTATGTATTTTAGAGTGCAAGAACAAACCATTTTTTATTTGGGAAAACTGATTTCTATCGAAATCGCGTCCCAGATATCACACTATAAAATGGACAAAAAATTCTTTATGGCCTATTATCTGATATTTTCTATTGTGCATTGTTGTCAATTCCCAAACTTAACCATAAGTAAGAGGGTGAATTGTGAAACAGATCCAGTTAACTTTTGGTACCAATAACTATGGAGACATAAGACCCCTTTATATTTCTATGAATTTTATAATGATTTTTTTTCAATCTTCAAAAGCCTATTGTTGGGTGAAAATACTTCTAGGATATCAGACCAAGCTACCAGATTTTTGGAGAAAAAACGAACAATAGAAAAAATGGATAATCACAGTGTCACAAGGATATTCTGATCGAAAGAAAATCCTTCTTTTCTCCCGTATCATGTATCTGACAAACTATTTATTACAGAGGTGGAAAGACAATATAACTTCTAACTACATTTTTTCCATGAAAAAGGGAAAAAAACAATTTATTCCCTTGCCATGGAAGATTGGAGAATTCATGTTCAAAAATATAAATAAAATTGATGAATTTGCAAATCATTTCAGCAATGTGAATTTAAATTATGCTGAAAAGATCAAAGGTTTTGATCCAAACAAAATATTTGTGGGACATATGCTTTCAGTGGATTTCAGTAACTCTTTCACTCAAATTATATTGAATGAAGTATAAGAAGGTAATAGACAAAGAACTCCTATACATGATGTTGGTGATCTAGAAACATTACTCAGTAGTAATGATTTTTATAAGCAAAGGGGAAAAGGTCCTAGTGAAATAACTTCAGTGGTTACTCCCAAGAATACTACATCCCAGAGCAATGCTCCAATGGCCCACCCAGTTAAAAAGGGTTTCAACAGTATTTCAAGTGTAGGGGGAGAGAAGAATCCTCCCCTTGGGAAAAATGAGAGTTCACACAAGCTCCCTGCGAAAAAGAAAAAGAAACATTTAGTGCAAGAGGAAGAAGATAATATTATAGAAAATTACATCCAAATTTTTCTTTGGAATACATGGAACTAGAAGTAGATATTGAGAAAATATTTCCTGCAATGGAACAACTGGAAAATATGGCTCAACAAAATTATTTATTGGAAGTCGTTGGAAATGAGACCTTTATTGAAAAAGAATTCTTCACTTTTAAAAGTGTTGTTTTTGATAAAGAGTCTAAAAAGTTTATTGTAGAAAGAAGTGACCTAAATAATAAAAAAGGAAAGTCCCACTCTGAGGTCGACCTGAAGGATATGCGACCGTCCCAAATTTCCAAAATCCAAAGGGCAACTGAGGATACTCTTGACAATTCTATTGATGGTTTAGAAGCTGAAAATGTTAAATTAAAGGAAAGGATCAGAGAATTGGAAACTTCCCCGATGCATCTTCCAATCCTGGCAAATCCTTTGTCAATGGTTAAACCAATTACACCCGTTATTAAGTTAAATGGATCTTCTAGTTTACTCTTAACAATCTGAAGTTATGTAGAGAAAAACATTAAAAAGAGAATGTCACTAATAATAGAAGCATGGGAGGTATCAAAAAATATTGTTTCTTTAGATTCAAGGGAACATGCTTTTCACGAATATCTCCAGACTGATTTAAAGAATGAAGAAGGATTTTACACTAATGTTTTTTCTTCCATTTGGGATAAAATTATCAAATATGACATAATTGAAAATAAGAGAAGAGAATTTTCCTTCTCCAAGTCAAATTAAACAATTGAATGCCTATTGGAAAGAAAATATCAAGAATTTAAATAACATCGTCCAAGCATGCATCAAATCGATAGTAAAAAGAGAATAATTGTTCAAAGGACTCACAAAGATAGATCTGGAAGGAATCACTGATAAGGTACAATATCCTAAGTTAATTCTCAATTCAATGTTTATTACAAAGCAAGAATTTCATAAATAAGTGGAGATATTAAAGGGATTATCAACAGAGAAATTTTATGGCATAATAGAATATAATGAAGAAGAGATAGATAATTGGTTAGTTGAGTATTCTATGAAAAATCAATATATTGAGGAAGAAATACATGGCATTTCTCATGACTTAAGATATTTGGAAGGAGAATTATTCAATATCAAAATTAGGCATGAAATAAATGTTTCGCCAATGAAAAATTACATTGAAGATTGGTTTACAAAGGCAATTGATAAATTAACTAAAGAAGGCCAAGAAGCAGGCGTTGAGACAGTTCCTATAACCGTCAATGAGGAAAACAAAAGGACAGAAAAAAGAAAGTAAATGGTAGAGAGACCATCATAGTAAGTTTATGTTGATCACATCTTGCTTTATTTATCAGTTTTTCATCTAGTTACTCTTCTTCTTTGACTAGAAAGGTTTAACCAAAATCTAATAACTCCTTCCTATGTTCTTTCCAGGTCTTGCTACTCTGTCATCGCCCGCCATCTTCTCTCCACAACTTATTTATTGTTTATATTTTCTTTATGGTCCATAGGAGCCCCAATCCCAATCCTAAGGACAAACTCTTTTAAATTTCAAAGATTTGTAACAGACTATATTTCTCAGAAATCCCAAGAGAACTATTTCAGGATCAATTTTGAAGGTGTTTTATAACTCTGAGTTTTGAGTATAAAATATTTGATATTGATCTATCATTTTCTTTATTTGATCTCCACATGTGTTTACTCTATTAAATTTCTCGTATGCATGAAGACCATTTTCTTTTATTTTATGTGATAAAAAATATTTAGTTTAATTATGATGGATGTGAGGAAATTTTTCTTGTCTTTTTCAAATATATGATGTGTGAGGTTCTTGGTCATCTCTTAGGAAATATCTTTAAAAACAAAAAAATTTATTTTATTGCAATCTTTATATTTATTTGAATATCACAACGAACTTTCTCATAGTCCTATTTTATTTTGAAAATATAGAATTCCAAGAATATATTGAAACAGATAGGAGTATCGCCTCCATAAAAATGTAGGGGGATTTATATCCTCATGAGGTTGTCGTTTCAGTCCTAATGGATTCAAGCATTAACATTTTTGGTGACCATACCGGGGAACGACTGAAAATTTTAAATCTGCTTTAGCATTTTTTGAAAGGTACATGACTTTTCCCCAAGCTGGTCAACCACACCTAGAAATTAGATTAAATAATCAATGAAGCATATTGCATCAACTATATAATATGGTAATAATGACGATTGAGACTAGGGAAGAATTGGAAATATCTTGGAAGACATTGGTCCAAGAAGAAGAAAGAGAAATCCTTCATATACAGAGGAGAGATGAGCGACAAGATCGAAGAAACGGAAGACAAGCTCGAGAAGCAAAAGAACAAGGTCAGAATTGAAGATGGACGAATAAAAAGGACCCATTACCAGAAGTAAAAGAAATCAACTTTGTATTCTAAGAAGTGGAAAATATATTCCTGAAACATATTTGGAAATTGTAGGGAGAAATGAACAACCACGAGAAGAACCACAAAGAGAACCTCATGAAGAAAGACAAGAAGGTGGAGGAGGTGGTGGAAGAAATCAAGAAAACCTGATATTTGGAAACTAAAGAAGAGTAAGACATTCCCCCTTAAATATTTTAGGTGAGAAACATGACCCCCATGTTCTCCCTAAGGGCACTTTGAAAGAATTTTATGGAGATGAAACAATTGATGCCAAAAGACACCTTAATTTTTTTATTGATGTTTGTGATTTTCATCATGTTGAATATGACGATGTGATGGTAAGGTTCTTTCTTCATACCTTATCAGGATGAGCTTATGAATGGTATACAACATTACCCACTAGGTCAATCAGTTCATTTATCGACCTCGAAGCCATGTTCCTAACTATGTTCGCTGCTACAGTTGCATATCATACCCTTCTCACTAATTTCACCCAAATTGGTTTGAGGAAGAATGAGAGAATATGAGATTTTAATCTCAGGTTTAATAAAACTTTGAGTAAGATTCCAGAAGATAAAATACCTAATGACCCAATGATACTTGGTTGTTATAAGAATGTTATGCCCCCAAATGTAAAATATGCTATCATAACATCCCAGGTGGATACCTTGGAGAAAGAAATGATTAAGGCCACTGAGATGGAAGAAATTATGATTGATATGGGTGTTGACCCCGGTATTATCCTGGGAAAAGTACAGAGGAAGTTAAGAGGAATAAATATTGATGATCAAGGAGCCTCTATATCAAGAAAGAATGAAGAACAAAAGCCACGACCAATCCAAAATAAAACAATTAGAGGAGGATTTTTTAAGATAACCATACCATATGTGAAGGTAGAACCTGTTGTGACACAAGAAATTAAGAAAAGAATTGAGATTGCTCAAATGAATAGAACCATCAGGAAAATGAAAAATGAGATAACTAGATTAATAAGGGGTGATAATTATGTAGAAAATTCGAGAATGTCGGTCCAAGAGAAAAGAAGGAACCCTCCCCAAGAAAACAAAGTGAGGTTTGAAAACACTAATAATAAGAAAATAAAAAGGGTTCCCAGGAAACCAATCCCAAATTCAATTCTTTTGGATGATATATATGATGAGCAAATGGTTGAGCAAGGAAATGATTATTTACCTAATGAAAATTCTGAAACTGTGCAGATGGATGGATGTGAGACATCCATGTATATATTTGAAGAAGATGAAAATGAACCTAACTCGCAAGAGAATGTTTCCCAAACACGAGAGTTTGTAAATAAATCCAAAAATAAAAATGATTCTGAAAAGGAAAAGGAAATAATTAAAGAAAAAGATAAAGAAAAGGTGAATGAGAAAGAGGAAAATGGAAATGTAATAGATAGAGCTAGAATAAAGAAGAAACAACTGGTGTCAAATCCTCCCTAGATGAAATACAATGTTGTACAGGACTTGAGTAAGATAAGGATAACTCTTCCTTTTATAGAAGTGGTAAAAATCCCTCAACAAAGGGAAAATATTTTGAGATTGTTGGATGATCCATCTAGAAGAATGGAGGCTATTGTTATAAGTCCAAAACAAAGCTAGAACACATCAACTGTCAAGTTGAGAGGAAAAATCCCACCTTTTAATATTTCAATTGAAAATCATGATGTTGCACTTCATAATTGTTTAGTTGAACTGACGTGACCAATAATATTATGCCACTGGTGATCATGGAGGAATTGGGCATGAGATGCACCAAATATTATTAGATTGGTGAAAGTATATATGCAATAGATTCTAGAGAAGTACCATCTTATGGAGAAATCAAATATTTTTATGCTTGGATCACGACGACTCCCCATATTATTACAGTTTTCAATATTGTTGTGGTAGACCTTCCTCCTACATATGGATTTGTCTTAGGAATATATTGGCCGTCTATGATCAGTGGATACATAATGAATTATGGAAGATGCATGATGCTTCCAGATAAAGAAGGAGAAATGATTAAGAAGAATAATGAACTAATGGAAGATTACATAGACACTGGGATCAAAAACTATGATATCTTAGACATGGAGCATATTGAAGACATGGAGAAAATTCAAGATATGGAGAATCAAAAGCATTAGTTTGAAGGTTATTAGAGGATGTCATTTGATGGAGCTTGCTCAAGTTCTGGGAGTGGAGTTGGAATCTTCCTTATAAACCCAATAAATATTGTGCATCCACATGCTATTAGACTTGAATTTGCATGCACCAATAATGAGGCATAATACAAAGATGTGATTCAAGTAATGATTCTCACATGAGAAATGAATATAGAACATATAATTGTGACATGTGATTCTCAGTTGGTAATAAACCAAGTTATCTAGAGATATAAGATTAAAAAGTAAAGACTCAAATTATATTTCAAAAGAGTTAATGAATTGATGGAAGCCTTCATCTCTTTCAACATTTCTTTCATCTCGAGGGACAAAAATCAGAAGGTAAATTCATTAGCTTTGGCGGCCTCACTGTCAAACCTAGATGATGTTCAAAGAAAAACATATTTTCAAGTAAAAATAATATTTCGACCTTTTGTACCTAATAATCATGAGTATTTACAAGTATTTGAGAATGATGAAGAATTGGAAAAAAAATTGATGAATGATGATGAAGATGAGGATAATCACATAATTTTTTTTCGGAGGAATTGTATTCAATATGAGTTTTTTTTTACAAGAGACGATCATGCTAAAAACCTCCTTCGAAGAAGCATCACTCTGAAAGGTACAAGAAACAATAAAAAATAATATTGGAACTAATAGTTCCCCAAAATACGTAAATTTGGGAGTTGATTGCACAATTGACGAAGTTGATCAATATGTTGCATTATTTAAAGAATACCTTGATGTGTTCACATGGAGTTATGATGATTTGAAGGAATATGATAAAACAATATTTCAACACATTAGTCCCTTGAGAGAAGGGCCAAATCTTTTCAAGCCGAAGATAAGGATAATGAAACCCAAATTAAAACCACTGGTAAAGGTTGAATTGGAGAAATTAAAGAAGCCTGGAATAATCTACCCCATTAGACATTTTGATTGGCTTTCAAACCTTGTGATAGTGAGAAAAAAGACTGGGGAGATTCAGATGTGTGTAGATTTCATGGATCTTAACAAATCAAGCGTAAAGGATAATTACCCTTTTCCTAACATGGATTTTCTTCTCCAACAAGTCATGATATCATCCTGCATATCCATGTTAGATGGTTTTTCTGGGTATAATCAAGTCCTAGTTGTTGAAGAAGACAGAGAAAAGATATGTTTCATAACACCTTGGGAGACATATGTGTATGCTAGGATGCCCTTTGGTTTAAAAAATGAAGTAGCTACATTTGAGAGGGATATGGATCATGCTTTTGAGGGATTGATAGAAAAATTCATGGTGGATTATCAAGATGAATTAACAGTACACTAAAAAACAAGGAGCGATCACATTCATCACATGAGGAAATTTTTTGATCGGTGTAGGTTTTATGGTGTTTCCTTAAATCCAAAGAAATGTTTATTTACTGTAACAAAGGGAAAACTATTGGGTCATATTGTGTGCAAGGAAGGAATATATATCAATCCAGAGAGATTTAATGCTATAAATGAACTCAACCCCCCATCATCTAATAAGGGAGTTCAATCATTCTTTGGAAAGATCAAATTTGTACAAAGATTTCCCTAACTATGAAAGTATTGTGAAGTAGATCAATTTATTGTTGAAAAGGGACCAAATGTTTGAATGGACCACAGATACACAATAATCTTTTAATAATATAAAAAAGGCAATCACCACAACTCCAATCCTCATTAGCCCAAATTTTCAGAGAGACTTCTTCATTTATTCATTTAGTACAGAAACGGTTGTTGCATCTATTCTTACTCAGAGGAATGCTAAGGGTGAATAATTCCCAATTAGCTTCATGAGAAAGATCCTTCATGATTATGAATTGAGATATTTAGAATTGGAGAAGCAAGCCCTATAGCTTGTGAAAGTGGTAGCGCACTTTTAGACTTACATAATAAATTATCATGTCATTGCATATGTTCCATCCTCTCTTGTGAATATTCTCTTAAATCAACAATTGAGAGAAGGAAAATGGGAAAACTGGTTGGCAAAGATTCAAGAATATGATATTGAAATTAAACCTTTGAAGGCAGTTAAAGGATAGGGTTTATGTAATCTCATTGAAAATAGTGATTCTTTGGATGGAGTGATTTCAATCTCAGTAGGAGAACCCATTGCAAATTCAAAGTGGTATAGAGATATTGAGATTCTACTTGAGTTCTAGACAATTTCCAGTCACGATGAACCCTAAAGAGCGAAGAACATTGAAGACGAACTCGAGTCAATATATGATAATTGATGATATATTGTTCATGAGTGTTATAGCAAGTTTTTCCTCACCCCATGCAACTTGCTTAGATGGCCTTTCCATTTCGTCCCTTGTTGTACCTTCCAGAGCCAAAAAATCATATTTTTTCACATATACGCACCCTACCAATTAGATAGCATGTGTATACACAG
The DNA here is from genome assembly GCA_900067695.1 of Picea abies. Taxonomy (NCBI): domain Eukaryota; kingdom Viridiplantae; phylum Streptophyta; class Pinopsida; order Pinales; family Pinaceae; genus Picea; species Picea abies. The sequence continues at coordinate 27,129 of CBVK0100020776.1, forward strand.
GTTGCGCCATTACAGCCCACATACATCGTGTTTGGTGCTCAAAATTAAAAATTGTGTCAGGTTTCCATGTCACGTCACGAGATCCATGATCCTTAACCTTCCATATACTAGAAACATTATGACTTGGCCCTTCAGTTCCATTTGAAGGATATAAATTGGCCCATCTCCAAACTATGGAAGGAGATAATTCAAATTTTGAGAGAAAAGATACTCTGGAGAAATTTCACTTCACATTGAGTCTGCATCCCTTTATCCTTTAAAGTCTGAACACATTGTTCAACCCCCAAGCTCTTCCTTCTTTGATGGAAAACCTCATTATCTCCTTTCTATGAGATTTTCTTTGGTGGAGGATTGAAGTGGTGGAGGCCCAACTGGAGGGACTTAGTTTCTTGGTTTCGATGTGTGTCATCACAAACGTTTATCACTTATACACTTTTGTTGATCATTTTTAATAGAAATACTATTTTCTCATCCAATTGATATCTTGCAAATGTTTGAATTATTATTCCATGGGCATTTTTGTCATGTATGTTAATGGATTATGTTATTTTATATGATAATATTATATATTATCACCATATGCTTGGGTATCTTGTTTGTTGACGACAAGTTGCAGGTATAAGGCTTTGAGTTGTGTCCTAAATGGTGGTCTTGATCGAACGTCTGGAATTTGTAGGCTCTTGATCTTGTCCTGATAGCATTTCATTTATATAGCATACTTGGAATTAGAGTTGATTTTTGTGTGTCACTCCATCTGTTGTGGTTTACTCCATGCCATAGAGTGATTTTCCTCATAACATAATTGGCAACCATATTGGGGATGATATTTTATTTTGGGCTTTTCAGTGTTTTTCTCCTTGAATTTATCTTTGTTATCCTAAGTTTCCTTGTCGCATGATTGCTTGACAACCTATTTTTACTTTGCATTTGATTTTTCTTGGCTTAATCCTTTCCTTGGCATTGTTTTATTACATATATGTGGGTTTTCCCTTGACAAACATGTACATATGAGGGTTTTCCTTCTATAGGGAGCGTACATATGCGAGTTTTCCTCAAAAAGTCACATACATCAACTTTTTAGGCTTCCTGGCTGAGTTTGGTGTTTGTTGGGTGAGTTTTGATGGTTGTTGAGTCTTCTTGGGTCTCTGTCCTAGTTGTTGAGTGCCTACGGAGCAATAGGAAACCTTATTATTTTTTAATTTTCGAGTGGTTTTCTTTCTTATCATACTTTTTATTGGTTGTCCTTGCATCTTCGTTTGAGTGTTTACTTCTTAGTGTCCTTCTTGGCTTGTCTCTTTTTTCTTGTAGTAGGATTTGTATATCAAGTTTCTATTCAGTCCTTTCATTTTAGTTTCTTTATATCAAAAATAAAATAAAATATTACTCATTTTGCATTTTGGAATTTGCTCTTTTGGTTATTTAGTATTGATCTTGATATATGTGGAAATATTGCATCTTATTAAAATTATGGAATTACATTGAAAGTTGCATTTTAAAATCTTACCATCTTTTGATAATTTAAGATGAGGATTTAGCACTATGTTTGTATTCATTTATTTGATATGTTGAGTCATAATATCATTCGTTTCACGACCACATCTTGTGAGTAAACAAAGCCATTAAAAATAGCATTGATAAGCTAAAATTGATTAGAAACAATTTTATTTTTCAGAGTACACAAACAAGCATAGGATATAGGGCGTTGGAATAAGATTTTGTGAGTAAACTTCTCCAAGGATATTGAACTAAACATATGTGTCTGACCAAGGAGTGGTGAAATCCATTGTGTAATTAGTGACATCAAGATGCTCCGCTCATACCGAAGTTAAGCATGAGGTCACGCAAAGTTGGTTGCAGAGATATCCCCCTAATACCTTGTTTGCATCATAGATATTTCTGGGGATCTATTCGTATTTGGGGGTCTTGCTAGTACCTTTACCTCTGTGATAGGTGGTGCTTTGAAGATTTCTAGCTTTGTTACCCTTCCCATACGGTGGACCTGACTTACGACTATTTCCCTAGACATTGGTTATATCATGGAGAATCTAGTTGCTTGGCATAGGTAGCCACATAGGTTAAATGCAAGGATTCTTTTGCAGGTACCCTGAGTCAGATAAGGATCAGACGCCACACAATATTTATTGAGGACTGCCTCTCCAGGGGGATCTGAATGAATGTGTTGTTAATCCCATGTGGGCCCTTATAACTGATTTTGATACCTCCAATCTTTTGAAGGGAGTATTAGGACCTTATTGGGTGAGAGATACCTACTCTAGTGAGGAAGGCCCCTTTTCAGCTACTATATCATGTATGTGTGCATTTGTACTTTTTGTTTATTTTGGTGTGCTCTATGGTTGTTAGTTTTCCCTAGGACTTTTTTTTTATATCTTGAGTCTTGATTCACTATTGATCCAGACCAAATTCCTCACAGGTCTTGCCATTTGTTGAAGTTACCACCACAGCTTGAGTCTTTTCCTTCTAAGAAATGTGATGTTACTAAATGTGGTACACATATCTCCACCTATGAGACTTATGATTATACAAGTATGAGTACTGAGTTGAGTCTGAACGACAATAGGAGTCCCTCGAATCCTATACCTATTGTAGTTAATGGGGTTCCTTCGACTCCTTCATCCACAAAGGTTGTAGTACTGAATGTTCCCATCATTACTCCTATCCAGCTTGTGGTTTCTAATCAAATCATAGTAACGAACCCTTTTGGGTCTCGTTTTGGTATGCTTGGATACAATTCTCAGTCCATACCTTCAGTCTCTAACCCTTTATCTTTTGGTATGCCAAATATGACATCACAACTTTCATCCTCCATTCCAATGACTAATGCAAATCCTAGTATTGGACCTAGGGGCATGGCCCCTCCGCATACTCCTCTCCCATTTGGTGGAAGTCAAATTCCCCAAACAAATCCTATGGTTGGGGTTAGCCTCCATTTTCTTTAAGGTATAATCCTAGTCTTAATGCTCCTGGATGGAGTACTCAACTGGGAAGACAAGCCACTTCCTATGTTTCGTCCTTTTCCCCTTCCTCCTCCACACCGATTCTGACTAATACATTTGTTATGATGAATCCACCTTTGTCTTCCATATTTCCACCCAGAGGGGGTTAGTTTCATACTATGGGAAACCCCCATCTTGGAGCTCCTCTAGCTAGGGGAAATGTTTATAACCCTCATTATAACATTCCTACAGGTATGGTGCCCATACAACCTGTTTTGAATCAGTTTGGAGGAGGATATTATCCTCCCGGACAGGGCCATGGTGTATACCAGAACCATGGTGTATACCAGAACCATGGATGGGATACAATCCCTCAACATCAATATTTCCTGAGAGCATGGGCTCAAATGCTGCAACCTCGACTCCCTTTTATGGCCATGCTTAATTTTCCATATTTTACAAGATTAATGAATGACCTAGTGCATCATGATCCATCATGGCCCCCCATCCCCACCAAGATTCTTCCGGAAATTCTGAAATTCAAAGGAAATACTGGCGAGGATTTGGGTGATCACGTTACTACTTTTAATCTTTGGTGCTCATCCAATTCTCTTAATCATGATTCTATACATTTGATATTGTTTCAACGCACCCTCACAGGGGTTGTAGCAAAATGGTACATTGAGATACTAGGGGGAACATACAAAGATTTTAATCAGATGGTTTTAGTCTTTCTCAACCACTTCCAATTGTCGGTTCATTACGATGTCAACATAGAACTCCTGTCGGACCTCTGCCAAGATAAATACATGCATATGTTGGACCATATCCAAGAGTGGCATAGACGGAAGAAGTTGATTAAAGCCTACATTCCTCCAGAATTTATGTTGGAATGGTTTCTTAAATCCCTATTGCCTTATATTTCGAAGGATGTTTCTACATCTAGGGTAACATATGAGGAAGAAGTTATTTTCAAATCCCAACAAATGGAACTCATATATGCTCAGTCTGGGATGTTGTATGAAATTCTTCCTCATGCATTGAGGTCAAATTATGACCCTAGACAAAAGCCTAGGCCTTATGCTAATGACATTATAGTCTCTGCAAATGCTAAGTATGCATATTTGGTGACGAACCAGTTGAAGGAGTTGTCTCTAATCAAGTCTGTAGAAGGACATGATCGTCTTTGTCCTGCATTCCCACTCATTCATCAGATGTGAATTCTGTACAATCGTTGACCAACCCAAATGGTAACCAGTAACCAGGAGGGAATAGAAAGAAAGGACGTGGTAATAATCAAAAGGGTGGGAGAAATGATAACAAAACCAAGGACAATGCTAACAATGATAGATCAAATACTAATGCTAGTGAGGGAAATAAAGAAAAGAGAAAGGTGAAGTTTCCTTGTAAAATTTGTAAAGATAATCACCTTACACACCTATGCCCCAAACTTGAGGAAGCCTTGGGTCTCTTGTCTCAACCACCCGCTTTGTTGACCAATTCGTTTCCACATAATCAACACATGGCTTTGGGGTCCTCCAATACCGAAAATTCGTCGAGCTAGAATCAAAACCCCTTGGCACATGAAGGTGACCATCTATGTGTTAATATGGTCAAGTCAAAGATTAATATAGCCACTCGATCCTGTGATTACAATTCTTCATAGACTATTCTGGGTCCAGAGTCTCACCCTCCTCCGAAAAAACCTTTGCAGATAAAAAAGTCAAAGCTCTCATCTCGTATTCCGAAAAAATTAATAAAACACTATGCCCACAATCCTAATGCTATAGCTATGCATAACTATTCTATTGTCGAATATCTACGTCAAACCCCTTGTGCAATGTCAAATTTGGAGGTGCTCTAGATGTTTCCTTCACATAGGAATACATTTTTATCTACTTTAGGAGCTCTAGACCCGTGTGACTCAAACGTTATTAAGTTTGATGTCATGGATGTTAAGCCTCTCTTTCCTTACCATGTGGCCTTTCAAATCCATGTAGATTACACGAAATATACCATCAAATGCACTACTATTGATGAAGGTGATACAACGTGCGTGATGTCCCTAACATGTTGGAAAGCAATTGGTTCTCTGACCCTCTCTCAATCTATGACTATGTTGACCACATTTGATGGTTGTTCATTTTGACCCCACAAAATTCTTTCCACTTTTCCATTCCAGTTAGGTGGAAAGACAGTGGTGGTTGATGTCAATGTGGTTGATACGCCCCTTGACTATAATTTACTATAGGGCATAATTGGACTTATTCTATGACCACGGTCGTGTCATTTTTTTTTCGCGCTTTATCTTTTCCTCATGAAGGGAAAATAGTGATGATTGATCAACTATCCTTTGCACATGCTAGTCCTAATGCATCAATTGGACCTTCGATCCCAGTGATCGACAATTCTCAGCCAACAACTGAGAGGATATTGGTGTTAGAATGTATTCCTCTCTTATGGGTACCTTTTATTTCATGGCACTAATTCATCACATTTATACCATTTCCAGTGAGTCTTCATCATCAGTGAGGTTTGTTCCTTTCCGTACATCATATTTTAACGAACCTTGGACCCTTCCTTCCCCGAATCTATCAGGCAAAGGCCCATCACACATTGGAATGGCAATGCCACTATCAGCAACAAATGTTGTGTATCAGGTTGTTCTTAACACTATTGCTAACTCAGATCCTTTATCCTTGCAGATGGATGAGGAGGATCCTGTTCTTTAGCCTATATGGGCCACCCAATCATCTTGTTCACATGATTTCCTCTATGATAGTTTACCTTTGGATGAATACATATTATAGTCCATGAATGGTCCCGATAGACCATGGGAATATATGAATCATCACTCTTACTTCGTCCCATAACTTGTTCAGATCGAACAAGATGAATTTAGATCTACCTTGAGTGAGATGGTCAGTCACACTGGGGTTCCACTAGATACGCATGGTGTTTATGCCGAAGGAAACATGGAAAATATTTCTCATAACGTCACGATCGAAATATCTCAAATTCCTAGCAAAATTAAAAATGTATATATCGGTGTGGATTGTTCACTTGAAGAAATTCATATCTACACTAATATATTCAAATAATTTCTTGATGTATTCTCTTGGTCATATGAAGATATGTCAAGGATCGATCCTAGCATTTTTGAACATGAGATAAAGACTTATTCGGGTGCTATACCTATTCGACAACATCTTAGAGTTGTTAATCCTTGGAAGGCCCCTGCCATTAAGGAAGAGGTAGAGAAGCTACTTAATGTTGGTTTCATCTACCCATTTCCTTTGACCAAATGGGTGTCCAACCCCGTTCCCATGAATAAGAAACAAGGAACCATCCGTGTATGTATGGATTTTCGAGATCTAAACAAGAATTGTCCTAAAGACAACTTCCTGAAACCTTTCATTGACCAGACTCTCGATAAGTGCGTGGGAAGAAATTTTTTTTCTTTTATGGACGGATTTTCAGGATATAATAAAATTCAAATCAAACCTAAGGATCAACACAAGATGACATTTATTTTTACTTGGGTTACTTTTTCATATCGTAAAATTCCTTTCATCATTAAAAAATGTCGAAGCAACCTTCCAATGCGCCGTGACCTTTTCATATAGAAAGGATCCTATAGGACTTGATATCATGGAGGCATACAAAGACAGAAGACACACCTTTGACCATGCTAGCTAGTATATGTTTTGCACAAAATTAGATGGTCATCACTATGGTTTATCTCGTGAATTTGCTAAAGGATTTGACAGATAGAGGGTTCCTTTTGATAATTTGATTGTGCGGGTCATAGAAGAATCAATAGCATTAGCCTATAATCTCCCTGCTAATGGTGAGAAGTGGTTCAAGTAAAAATTAATCACAGGTGGGGATATCAATCAATTCCTGAAACCAGAACATAGAGATCCAAATTTGGCCAAGGGTATTCCTAGGGACTGGATAGTTGATGAATGGATGGAGGCTTTGTTGATTATCAAATGCTTTATCACATGTGAAGGACGTTATTCCAAAGTATTCTTGTTTCATCTAAGATTCCTCCTTCAATTGTCAGGGATTAAAAGGATGAGCCTACCATATTATTTCATGAGGGACTTGAATAAATGGCCATGAAGATTCAAGAAAATACTAAGACTTCCCCGCATGGTATCTACCATCAAGGGTTAATAAAGTTACTTTTTAAAGTAGATATAGATAAACAAAAGAGGAAACGGGATCAATTCTTGATCCAGTCAAGGTTTAAAATTGAAGTTCATAGTCATGCCCAAAAGTCTACTGATAAAGTTGTTGAACCAACGCAAGGAGCACCATTAAGCACAATTCCACCTATTGTTTCAAGGGAGAATAAAAGGAAGATCAGTTTGAAGACTTCAGATGAATGAGTTGAGAACACTCCAACCAGTTTGCAAACAAGTGAAGGATATTCTCATGCTTTGGGTGGAGGTAGGCATAATTTCCCTCATCCACAAAAAGTTTATATCAGAAAGAGTAGAAGGTTAGCAGAACCTATGATCTTGAATGAAATTGAAAAACCTGAAACAGTAGAGGTACCTGAAAACCTTGTACAAGTTAAAGAACCCATTCCTAAGAAATTTCCTCCTAATTCTAGTTCTTCTGAAAATGATGTTGATAGATATAAAATTATGGTGAGAAAAAGGAGTATTAGGCCACAAAACAAATTCAGATTGAAATACAAATCCATGTATAACCCTACAATTAAAGATAAGGTCATAGTAATTAATGAAGAGATTACAAACCTTAATGTGAAGCCATCAACAAGAAAGAAGGTTTCTAAAATTAGAGCTGAGAAGAATAAAATAAAGAAAGAAGATCTCCTATAAAAAGGCTCCTATAGGAAAAGACAGGTTTTCTGCAAGAAAATAGAGAAAACAGAGAAAGAAAGGCCCAAATCATTTGATCAGATCTGAAGATGGTAATCCAAGGAGAATGATAACTCATTCAGAAATGAAGCAAACAAAAGGTAACAACTTGGATCTGTTAGTTGAGGTAGCGAAAACCGTTTTCCAGGGAAAAGTTTCAATTTGAGATCCTAAGTGATTATGCAGAAATCTAATTTTTGACTTATAATGATTAATGTTGAATAAAATCCTTTTTGTTTTCATGAGTTGGATGTAATATGGGAAAGAAAAGGCATGATGGATATTAAGATCGGGTTTTAAAAGAGAGTTATAGGAAGTTCTTGCAACAGTCTTCACAGGAAAAATAGGGGCGCTATAGGAACACTTGTAGCATCCGATTTTGCAAAAAGAAATTACATAATTGCATGTTTTTTTATGGGAATAGCGGATGATGAGGTGAATATGTTGTGAAATAAAAAAAAAGAGTATGATATCCCTTTAAAAGTTCATTTACAACCTCTTTTTGGTGGATGAAAATACATATTACTCAGTTATTATTGTCAAGTGTTGAGGATCAGGTGGATCTCATGAATGATGTAGTGTACCAGCCTTGTGTAATCAAGTCAACAAAATACCTATCTTGATGCAAAATAGTTGCCTAGATTATTGGATCTAAGTTGTAATTGTTTTCTATTTTCTATGTATCAATAGATATAGGCAAAATTCTCCCTGAGGGCTTGGAGGAGTTAGTTTTGAGATATCCCTATATATCAGACTGATCATAAATGTATGAAACTGATGTAAAACTCTATATATTTGATGAAATAGAATAAGAAAGGGTTGAATCCCTATTTTTTTCTTGATATTGTATTTCTAATGATTGTTTTGATCTATCTTGCCTATGTAAAGACTTCATCTGCTAATGAAGTTAATAGTTAGTTTGTATTCTTTCTGAGTTTATCATCTTCATGTTTTCTTTTAAAACACTTTGTTGATGTTATACGAGCTTATGACAAATTATTTTGTGCTGAGAAGGTTGCTTTAA
>CBVK0100020777.1:0-35997 GCA_900067695.1 Picea abies
CTTCCGATCTCACATTATTATGCGGCATTGTGGATATGATTATATGTTGTTTTGTTGCATTGACTTAGACAGGTGCTATTGAATCGGTTCTCCTGAGTGTGCAGGATTTGGACCTCAAGGATGCAGAGGAATTGATGAGACCCTTGGACTTCGAACCGAGTCAGGGAGTGGACTCTAGGGGTTTGATTATTGTATATGTGACCTATGTGCATCTAATTAGATGTTATGATTATGGATTTTATTTCTGACATGATTCATTGATGATGCAGGCTGACGATAGCTTGTTGACCAGACTCACATGTGGAGTAGAGGGGTCATGCACGACTACCATCACAACCTAATAGCACTCCCGTCATCGCTTGAACTATACGTTAATGATTACCTAGTTCGAGAAGACCCACGATGTCATGAGGGAAGACTGGGACAGTCACTCACGATGATTCTAAGGGGTGTGAAATAAGGTAGGGGCCTTATTCCTTAGAGGCCCTTAGTATCCCACAATATCACCTGGTCGAGTATTGACTCCAGGGATTTTTTGTGTCTACCACGTCATTCGAGAGGCGAGTGGCACCCTTGGAGCATGTAGTGCATCCTGAAGGGAACGTTGTGCAAGAAAAATAGAAAGAGGTGAGTGGCACCCTTGGAGCACATAGTGCGTCTTGAAGGGCACGTCGCATAAGGGAAACAAAATGAGGCGAGTGGCACCCTTGGAGAACCTAGTGCGTCCTGAAGGGAATGTTTCATTGTTAATTAATAAATGGATAAACCTAGAGGGCCTTAGGATGAATAACATCATAAGAAGGATTTAAAACATTTCCCCTAATAAAATGTTTCCCAACCTAGGAATATAAAGTCTAGGTCTAAGTGATACTTGTGATAAAAAAATTATCTATTTATATAAAAATAAAAATAAATAAATAATAATGATAATTATCATTAATCATGTGATGAGAAGGGGGTAACTAATTCATTTAATTTATAAAAATCTTTTGTGGGGTAAAATTTAAAAAGGGGAAAAGGGGGAAATAATTGTGTTGTCACTAATACTAATTAAAATTTATTAATTAAAAAGGAAAAAGGGGGAATAAGTTAATTTTCTACACCTGCCAATTTGAGTTTTAAATAAAAAAGGAAAGAGGGAAATCTAAAAGAATTAGGAAACTAGGAAAAAGAGGGACACATAAAAAGAAAGGGGAAACACAAGGACAAAGAAAAAAGTCTAACTTAGTAAGGTATCTAGAATTTAAGAACTTCTAAATTAAACTCAACTAGTAAATTAGTAAGGGGGAAAGTCATTAAAACTTGTAAGGGAATATGGGCAGCCCTAGGAGCGATTCTAGGAATGCTTTTAGGTGGGTGAGAGAAATAGAATTAATTAATTAATTAATGAAATTAATTTTTGGTGCAATGAAGGGGATGGGTGACACATCTACAGGGAGGATTTTATGAATTAAATTGTTGAAAAATAAATTAAATGGGAATTTGGGAAAGTAAAGGACTTTGAAACTCTATATAATGGGGGGAGGAGAAGGATGATTGATCTCTTATGTTATGCATAATGTTATGCTACAAAATTTTAGACTTGACTGACTTAGTGTTGAAGGAAAATCTCCCTGTGGACAGGTAGATCTCCTCTTGAGAGATAGACTCTTAACTCTTAAGACAGAAGATGCTTAACATGGACACTGACTTCCTTTCAGATATATACAAACTAATGCATGAGGAGGAAGGAGAAAAGAAGTACCTTTTATCAATGTTTGTCCCTACACGCTCCGAGTTGAGCTCCGATATTTCTCTCCTCGATGAGCCCTGTAGACAAACAATAGTACAACCACTTCCTACTCTATTAATATTAGCTTGAAATAGATCTATCTATCATAGACAAGTTTATGCGAAATTAAACACAAACTAGAAAGAAACAAGACAAGCATGTCATATTAATGAGAACAATGATAGAAGTATCTTACAACCGTAGATGCGAATGCGACAGCTTCATCAAGTCCCCTTCGTCTAACCCTTGCTCAAAAGATCCACGATCCAGATGACAACAACTTTATTGATTACTTTCCTCCAGTTCACTATATGTTTCCTATGAGATCATAGGTTTCATGCTTCCAATTCTTCCTTTCTTTTTTCACCATGATAGAGCCTACTTATATAGGTTTAGAGAGGCCTAACTTCTTGAGGTATCTTTAGGGTAAGTTGAGGAATTCCCTCCTTAGATCAGGGATCTTCTCCTAAGATCATGGTTGAACCAGGAATTTGAATGCAACTGCCTTCCAAACTCAAAAGATCTTCCCCTTATTCTCCTCAACAGATCAACTGCTGCCCAGGTTAGACAACGCTCCCTCAAAAGGGGCATCAGGGCACTATAGCACTCCCTAGTAGGCTCAAGGGGGGCTCCAGCACTCTAAAAGTCCATAGCGCTCCCTCAGAAGGGTAGTTTGGTGTTATAACACTCCCTAGCACCTTATAGGGGAGTGCCAGTGCTCCTAAGGGTGATATAGGGGAGCGTTCTCTCCCAAAACCTTAAATTAAATGCTCCTTTCAAGTGGCAAGAGGTTCTTATCTCCAGTTAACCATTCCTCTTTCTTCCAATCAAGTGTTTGAGGCATTTTAAGTGTCTCCTTAGTGTCTTCATCATGGTGGCATGCTTTGCTTGATACTTGCGACACTTGCGAGCAACATGCGACACTTGCAACACTTGCCAAAGCGAGTAATGTTGATGTGTAACAGATTGCCCCCCAAAGTATGAAGTTAGAAGATGAGAACTGATAAATGAAATGATTTGTAGACTTTCAAGCAAGGGTATAAACTTGGAGAACCTGACAGAAGCTGCACACAAACATCCAACAAATATTATGACATATTCCAAACCCAAGGTAGGCATACCTATGCTTGGGTGATCAATACTTGCAACATATGGTCGCCATAAAATACACTGTGGATCCATAATTGTATTGATAAAAGGGTATAGCCACCGAGGATACAATGTGGATCTATACTCTGATGACCTGAACTAATCGTAGCCATGAAGAATACACAGTGGATCTATGAGATGACAAGACATAGCCACAACCAATACAAAGTGGATCTATGTAACAGTATATATGTCACTGTTCAAGAGAAACTCCTACACAACCTGGGAAAAATACATATCAAAGTGATCACTCAACCCAGGGACTTCTTACCAATCCCAATGTAGTGTGAATCTAACCATGTGAATAGATGTCCTGATGTCGAACATGGCAGAAACCACTTGATTACCAGTCAATGATGTAAACCGTTAACAAGTGAGAGGGAGATCACCATTAATGTCAATGATTACCAAGGTACCCTAGTACATTCCAACGAATGTGAATGGATGATCTGGAGTCAAACATCTGTGGAATCATCCGATCAGAGGTCAATGGTGTAAACCCACTATTGGACATGAGGAGGCCTACCATTGAGGCATGCAGGTCCCAAAGTACTAACTGGTTTCTATGTCTAGTTCCTGGATAACGTGTTGAAGTAGACAGGAATAGGCTTGTCGAAGGAAGGCCTTGATGTATCCCCCATCAACGACATGAAACAAACATAGATATGTAATAGGTAGATCAAATGAACATGGACTGACATGGGTATTGAGACAAGATATTTGTGACGGCTGACTCTCGAGGCAAATACTTCCCTTGAACATTGAGGCACAATAGAAGAAACATGACATGGACCAAAACTTGATGATGCATTGGATGCTATGACTTACGTCAGGCGACCCAAATGAGTGAAATAAACTCAAAGGATTGGCTCAGTGCAGAGGTTCAGCAGATTAAATGCGTGCAAAAGACAAAGTGTCGTGTTCAATGGAAACTCTAAGAGTTACTTGGTAATGTTCTCAAGAGACTGCTTGGCTTGCTTCTTTCAAATTCCCCCCCATCCAGATAGACGAGTACCTCTTTATTAATTTAACGAGCTTGAGGAAGGTAACACATGCTCGATATAACTCACCTTCGGTAAGTTCCTCTTCCTCTTTTTAACGGATTGGAAGAAGTAAGGGTTCGGTCCCGCATGGGTTTGTCGATGTTTATTTTAGCAATTCCAAAGACATAAAACTCAAAGGTTTTTCATGATTATAGAGTCTGGAAAAACACTTAAAAGAGAACTCTCTTAGTTCCTTTTTCATACAATTAGTCTCGCGAGGGAGAAAAAGAGATAAACTACCACTCGAAAGACGCCGTTTCGAACCTTTTAATGAGTGTGAAAGGAAGCAAGATCACTCGACGATCTTTTCATATTTAGAGATTCTGAAAAGAGTTTAAAGATGACTCCAGAGGGTTCCTTTTTTGTGTGTCCATACGAGTCCGAAAAAGAGATAAAAGTCTACCGAGTGCATTCTTATATTCTCAAGCTTGAGAACGAACTAAGACTATGCTCGTGGATGTGACAAGGTAAACAAATGATCAGAACTTCTTTGAAACCTGTGGTGTCAAAACTGCAATCCAGAGGTTTAGCGAAGCCATTATATTGTCAAAGAAACCCACAAATAACTATACCTTATAAAAAATGGAAATTTATAAATAGTAATACAATAAAAAATTTCATTTACCATTTCATTTTGCATAAGGATTTGCAGCAGTGGAGATTCTTACTTTAGAGGTGGATCTTGTTTTGCTTGATACTGGAGCTACGGTTGACCGTTTCTCTTGCCATTTGGACCAGGTATATCTTCATCTCCTCTTCTTTCAATTACATGGTTCCATATTTGTTTCCATAGAAATATTTAAATTAAAAAACAAATCCCTAGGTCGCTCCAAAAAAGATCAAATTGGCCTCTAATGAAAACAATGGGTAAAAGACATTCTTTTGCAAAAACGTTTTTAGAGGGTGATAGCTTAGATGCCAACGCCTTAATACTTAAGTAGATGGGTCATTTTTGTTAAAGAATCCATAATAAACTCAAAAAACATGCCCATGCAGCCATTATGAAAATCATTTTAATTAAAAAAAATTTATTGCTGCATATGGATTATTGAGAAATGAAAAGAGGGCGTGGTCCCTTTTGGACAATGTGGGCAATAGATTTCAAGTTTTTAAATTGCTTAAGAAATTGCCAAAAATTTTGAATAATGAAATTCTTTGTTTTTTTGTTTGTAGGTGATTTCGGCAACGACCATGATCGAGTGGAAGGAACGGGAGCATGATCTCGACGATTTGGCCACTTTGCAGAGTCCTCGTACACGGGCCGCATTGAGAGATTGTGGCCTTCTGAAATTCTTCAAATTGCAGAAGATGAAGAAAGAAATCCTTCTGCTTGAGTACATAATCAGCTTATGAGATGTCGTGGAGCAAGGGTTCCAGATCGGAACACTGCTTCTAACCATCTAATTGGAAGATGTATATTTCTTGACTGGCCTCTCGAAAAGAGGGGTTCCTATAGCTTTTTTTGGACATAGGGCGCTTCCTGAGCAAGTGGGCGTGTATCTGGCACGTCATTGTGTCCCAGGAGAAAGACTGGTGGGGGGTAGAATCCCCATGAAGGATATCAGAGAGTTATCCCTTTAGTCCATTTTGTTTTCCATCATGAGTGTGATGGGAAGCACTAGCACACATTTGGCGTTGAGATCATAGGTAGCTTATGGCGTACAGTGTTTGGAGCCAACACTATTTAACTAGAGCACAAGGTTCCTTCAGAATGTGAAGGAACAATTTTCGCGGTGTAGGATGGGGTCAAAACAATTCAGATATGGTTCATTCTTGGCCTCATTCTTATTAGAGCGCATCCCCTAGATGCAGCCTCAGATTGCATTGGCAGTACGACCAGTAGAAGAACCACGGATGGAATGGTGGACTAGTCTTTCTCTAAGACTAGTGGCAGAGTCAGAGTTTCGTTTCACCGGTGGCTTCTTCGCTTGGCTGAGATGCCAATATATTTGGATAGAGGACTTCCCATATGCCGATGTGGACTTTAGAGGGAGCATGGATTTGATTCTACCAGCAGGGGAAGATTGGGATGCATCAGGTGAGAGACTAAGCAGCACCTTGTCTAGTTTTTGTTTTAAGTTTTTAATGTATATATATATTTTTGGGTATGTTGAAGAGTTTTTTAATGGATGTATTTCTTTTAACATGCAGACAAGGGAGCAGTGTGCCCGACTGATATACCAGTACCAGAATGTCGCGGGGGTGCTCCAGTTGCAGTGGATCCGAGGGCACTAGTGATAGGTCTCCGGGAGGTTGAAAGAAACCTTCAAGGCCTCATGATGGGCATTCCTCCTCTATGGAGGAGAGAAGTGCCTTTACATCTACAGAGACACACTGTGGGGGTGCCAGAGAATGTTAATTCTCTGCTAAGACGCGTAGTGCGTGCAGTGATATGTTACTCTGAGCACAATGCAGTGCAGAGAGATTAGAGTCTCTCTAGTGATTGTATATTTTGTATGACTTGTCAGACGATGTTGTATGGGTGTAAAGACCCAAAATTTTTCTCTTCCAAATACTTTTTTGATGTAATCAAAACATTTTTAGTCATGCTATGTATATATATATAGTTTCGAGTTTTTACAATGCCAAATGATTTGTACATGATGATGCCTTTAATGTGATGTGTTTTAATTTACATGTGATGTACAATTTGTTTTCCTTCATGAAACCTTATCTGTGGGCGAGATACCGATCCATAATGTAATTAGCTAACAAATTCGAAACATTATTAAGTTCTCTTGGAATATGTCTGTATTCGATGTAATCAAACATTCGTTCTAGACGATGAACTTGTAGGTGGAGACGTAGCAGGATAAGATTACGAATAGCGTAGATTCGATTGAGTTGTTAGACCACGAGTTGGGAGTCTAGGTTAACAATGATACGAGAGATACATAGGGAGGAGGCTTGGGTCAAAAGTCTGATGACAACATGGTATTCTGCCATGTTATTAGTCGGTGGTCCTAAGCATATACCTCATAAACTCACCATCTCATCAAATTGGTAAATGACCCATGCTGCCGAAGCAATGTTCCGGGTGTGTCAACTAGCACCATCCACAAAACCGACAAAGATAGGAAAGAAAGATGTCATTTGCGCATGAAAACGCAAGGCACAGTTATGAGTGGAAAAGGTAAAGACTCGAGCACGCGAAAGAAACAGACACACCAAACTAAAATACAATAATGTACAAAGTACACATGCTAGGTGATCTAGGCATAGTACTTTTTAAGGTAAACCCCATTCCAGGGCTCTCCCAGGGAGGTTCCATCATAATCGACTAACTCATAGGCACCTCTGTGTAGAACATGTTTCATAATGTAAGGGCCATGCCACAGAGGTTCTAACTTACCTGTCCCTAGTTTTTCATGAGCCTGGTCATAGATGAGGACTAAGTCTCCTTCTGCAAAAGTCCAAGGATGGATGGATTTGTCGTATTGATTTTTTATCCGTTTTTGATGTGCCTCGTTAACGAGAGCGGCATCACAACATGTTTCGTCCAGTTTGGTCAGATATAAGAAACGTTCTTCTTCAACAGAAGTATGGGGTAGGAGTTCTACTTTAAGTTTTAGAGATGGAATCTCACACTCGATTGGTAAAACGGCTTCGATGCCATACACTAACTAGAAACGAGTGAACCCAGTTGCGGTTTTCACGGAAGTATGGTAAGCCCAAAGAGCGGAGAAAAGTTGTAGATGCCAAGATGTCTTATTTTCCCCTAACATGCATTGAATCATGGTTTTGAGGACCTTGTTGATAGCTTCAACTTGTCCGTTGGCCTGAGGATAGTATGGGGATGAGTTTTCATGGAAAAAACCCAACTTGACATGAAATTCACTCATCATATGGTTCTTAAAGTGTGCACCGTGATCAGTGACAATGGCACGTGGTACACCAAAATGAGTTATGATGTAGTTAAAAATAAACAGAGCTACGGTACGACCATCGTTCAGAAAGGTAGGCATAGCCTCAGCCCATTTGGTAAAGTAGTCAACAACAATGATTATATAACCGTGCCCCCCGGCTGAGGTAGGCTTACATTGCATGAAATCGATACCCCACTTGGTGAAGGGGCCGATGGCAATAATGGGGTGCAGCATAGTAGGGTGGGTGCGTGCCTTGTTGTTAAAAACTTGGCAGGGTGGGCATTTTTTGACTGCCTCAATACAATATTTGAAAACCGAGGGCCAAAAATAGTCGGCACGTAGAATTTTTTGGGCTGTGGCCATCCAAGAAAGGTGATTTCCACAGGCTCCAAGGTGACAGTCATTCAGAACACGTTTAGCCTCTCCATGAATCAAACATCGTCAAATGATAGTATCAATACCACGATGATACAAGGTGTCGTTGATGATAAGATAACGACGAGAATGGTGGCGAATACGTCGACGTTCT
The DNA here is from genome assembly GCA_900067695.1 of Picea abies. Classification (NCBI taxonomy): domain Eukaryota; kingdom Viridiplantae; phylum Streptophyta; class Pinopsida; order Pinales; family Pinaceae; genus Picea; species Picea abies. Next base: position 8,359 of record CBVK0100020777.1, read on the forward strand.
TCACAGGAAGTGTTAGGCTGAAAGCGTTGGGTTTGGAGGTAAAGGAGGATGTCTCCATACCAAGGATCAGAGGTGATGATGAGGAAAATAGTTTCGTCAGGGAGAGAATCTCTAGGTTCAATATCTTCATCAGCATGAGGGAGATCATAGATAAGCTCCGCAAACACCAGGGACTTTTTGGCTTTAGACTTCGCAAATTCAAGATCGAATTCCTGAAGGATGACAATCCATTTAGAGTATTTTCCCCCAAGCACTTGACATGTCAAGACATGGTACATGGGGTTTGAGTCCGCAATCACAGTGGTGGTGCGTAGTAGGATGTAATGGCAAAATCTATGGACAGCAATAACGACTGCCAAAGCCAGTTTCTCTACATGCGAATATTGGAGTTTGGGTCCAAATAGACTCTTGCTCAGGTAATAGATCACATGTTCTTCACTGTTGGGGTCCTCCTGAACTAACACCATTGCAATAGTGGAGGTGGAGGCAGCTAAGTAAAGGATGTAGTCCTTTGTATACTCTGGAGGGTGCAACAAAGGTGTGTGGGTCAAGGCATGCTTGAGAGCGTCAAAACATTGTTGAGCAATGTCATCCCAGATGAAAGGGGTGTTTTTTTGTAACAATCACATGAATCCTTTAGTTATCTCAGCGTAGTTACAAATGAAATGGTGAAGGAAGTTTGCTTTTCCTTGCAAACTTTGGAGTTGGGTCAAATTAGTAGGTGGGGGTAAGGCCAGAATAGCCTTAATATTTAAGGGATCCACTCAAATCTCGTCTTTGGAGACAACAAAACCGAGGAGTCGACCGGATTCGACAATAAAAATACACTTATGGGGGTTCAAGTGGATATGGTAAAATCGACATCGAAGAAAAATAGCCCATAAGTTATCAACATGATCTGATCGATTTGATGAGTGGGCAGGTAAGTCATCAAGGTAAGGTTATGCAATATGCTTGATATCATGGAAAGTGTACGACATGGCCCATGGGAAAGTAGCACTAGCATTTTTGAGACCAAAAGGTAGCTTTCGATAGGCGAAAGTTCCCCATGGGCAGATAAAGGCAGTCTTATGTTGATCAACAGGTAAAATTTCAATATGGTTATACTTGGAAAAACCATCCCTGAAGGAGAAGATTACGCTCCCAGTGAAATTATCAATGATTTGGTTGATGAAGGGCGTAGGGTAGTTGTCCTTTGGAAAATCCTTATTGAGATCCCGATAGTCGACACAGACATGGATGGTCCCTTGTTTTTTGGCAACCAGAACAAGGTTGGAAACCCATTCTGTCAAAGGGACGGGATAGATAAAGCCAGATTTTAAAAGTTTTTCAACTTCTGCCTTTATAGCTGCAATTTTCTTGGGATGAATTGGGCAGAGTTTCTGTCGAACAGGTTTTGCACCTGGGTAAGTCTTGATTTCATGCACAACAATCGAGGGGTCGATTCCTGGCATTTCTTCATAGCTCCAAGCAAAGACATCGTGAAACTCTTTAAACAGAGCGGTATAAGATGCCACTTCTTCGGGTGTCCAATTAGAAACAAGGTTAATGCTTTCCATGACGCCTTCTTTGATCAAAATATCAATAATGATCGTAGTAGAGATATTACCCATATTCCCCTCAGAAAGAGTATCTTGTGTGAGGATGGGAGATTGCGGAGAATTGGTAACATCCGGAGGGAAGATAGAGTGTATGTCTTGGTGAATTTCTTCTAGAGGGGGAAGAAAAGAGGATCAATGATGGTTATCATCCCAAGGTACATCGTCAATACTAAGCATCTCCATTATATATTCGTCGGAAGGGAAAATTTGGGAAATGTAATCGATTGCAGACGATAGGGAATCCAACCATGATGACATCGAGTAGGCATCTAGTGCCAATAAATGGGGATTGTCAGGGGAGGGAGAGGTAGATTGAATAGCTACGTATGCGGCCTCGGTTGGGCTAAGTGGCATGGTGTCACCTAGCACATCGAATTCCATAGGACTAGGTACAATCCAAGGGTCAGATGATTCCAAAGATTGATAAGGCATAGTCGAAATCATATTGACGGTGGAAATATGATGTGTGGTGGGTGGAAGTGGTGTAGGGAAGGTACCCATAAGGCTAGAATATTTTAACAATCCAACACCAATGCTTTCATACGTAACTGGGTGGTCTCCCAAAAAAGGAATGTTGTTGGTAACAGGGGCACGAGCGTCGGGTGTACAGAAATCTAGTTGATTGATAGTGACAATTTTGCCTTGATGGGGGAATTAAACACATCGGAACACCGATGAGGCGACAACAGTCATAGCATAGAACCAACTTCTTCAAAGTAGTAGGTTGTAATCGAGGGGGGCATTGACCACCTCGACATCAATAGTAACAATTTTTCCACCCAACTGAACGGCTAAGGATTGTAAAAGTCAGTGAGGATGAAAACCTCACCCATCGAAAACACGTAACATCGTAGGGGATTTGTTAAGGGTAGGTGATTTTAAGCCTTTCCAACAAGCTAAAGACATGACACAAGTAGAGGCTCCCTGATCCAAGATAGGTCGGTGGATTTGTTGATTATGAATAACAACATCGATCTGGAAAGCTAGTTGGTGGGAGAGTTGAGGTTGATGATCATCCAGATTAAACATGAGGCTATTAGATGAATTAGGATCGAAAGCACCGATGGCAGCTAAGAGCGTTCTACGTTGGCTGGGATAGTGTTGTAGAACTTCCAAAGCAGACATAGCACACGGTGCTTGAGCCAAATCTTCAACAATGTTGTAGTTTTGGGCAGCCTGTGAACTAGGATTAAAGGTTGATTTCTAGATAGTTCTCTTAGGAGGGCGTAATATGGAGTCAAATGAAGGTTTCTTGATCTGAAGTGGCCTAGATGGAGGGCTAGCAGATGAAGGACTAACGGAAGATGGTAATGGGTCCGGTAAGGAACCGTTAGTAGTCTTCGGCTTATCAGGTTTAATCGGTGTATCATATGTCGTAGTGCGAGTGGTTAGATTAATCCCATTAAACATGTAAATGTGGGCACTTGTCGAGGCCTCATCATGGGGTTGGTTGGAACTGCCCCCTCAAGTGGCGGTTTGAGCAACCAAAGATTGTTGCTATGGAAAAGGATGAGTAAGCACAACGGGTTGTGAATTTCCCTTAAAGATATTGGCCACTTCATCGTGATGTGGACAGTCTCGGGTGTAGTGATCATCACCACAAATGAGACATGGGAATTTTGGTTTTTGTTGTGGTTGTTTTCCGGCAGCAGGGGTTTGAGGTTGATTTTTTGGTTGTTCATTGTTGTTGTTTTTCTTTGGTTTATTTCATTCTTTCTTCTTGCCCCTAGGTTGTTGTGAAGGGGTCGAATGGACCATATTCACCTCAAAGACATGAGTTTGAGGGGGGTTATAAGAGGGTGCAGTTGAACTGGAACCAGGCGTCGAAGCAGACCACTGGGTTGTTCCAGTCGACTGGGAAGTAGATTGGATTTTGACGGAGCCAATAACTCCATCCGCGTGCGAGGTAGACGATGGTTTGGATGGATCATTAGTGGCACAGGTAGCGTTTGGTATCAACTTGTACAGAGTACTAGATTGCAAATAAACAAAATATAAGTACTGAGCTCGAGCAATAGCTTCTTGCTCGGTGACTACACCACCCATAGCAACATCACGAGCGATCTGGGGTAACAGGGATTTGGTGAACCATTCTACTAATAATTGGTGGGGAATGACCGCTTTGATTAGCCTTCGTCATCGTCTCCATTCATGAATATGATCAGAGATATGTATGGAGGTTGTCTGATGAAGGGAGGTCAATAGTTCAGTACCCATCTCGTATCGAATGGGTAGTTGGAAGTGTGTCAGGAAGGACATGGCAAGAGAGTTGAAATCGTGAAAAGAAGCCTGTGGTAATTCAATATACCACTTTGCTGCCAAACTCGTAAGCGTTCGTTGAAAAAGACGCAAATGTATAGAATCATCCATGAGGGATTTGGATGAACACCACAAATGGAAAGTCATCACATGGTTGTTTGGGTCTTCTCCAGAATTTCCATCGAATTTTGGAATATCAGAAGGAAGTTTAGCTGGAATAGCTGGCCAAACCAGAGAATGAAAGATAGGATCATTTGTTAACCGAGACAAGTCTGGGAGGTCTAGGTTTGCTAGGAAAGGTAGTTGTTGGTTAACCTACGGGTAATACTGGTGTGGCATAGGAACACCAGTAGGACCATACACTGGGTTACGCAGATAATTGTAACCAGTGGGCCCTCTTCTATAAGGTTGGTGTTGACCAGGGTACACAGGATTTGAGGTGTTTTGAGGAACATGTGCGAGCGGAGGATAATCGGATGGGTTTTGAGGATTATAAGCCGGATTTGGCATTTGTCCATAAGGAGGATATAGATGGGTCCCTTGAGGGGGAAGAGATTATTTTGGAGATTGAGGATTGTGTCCCCCCGAGAACTGTGGATTTCCTGGAAAAGTGATGTTCCACAGATTGGGTGTGGTAGAGACATTTTTTCCATATGGTTGATGGTAGGCTCCAGATTGAGGCTACCCCCCAACATGAGGGTGCCCTCCAAATCGAAGTTTTCCTCTGGTGGGAGGATGCCCCCCAGCTTCAGGTAGAGTTCCCATAATTTGGGAGCCAGACGTAGACGACTGACCGGTGCTACTTAATGGATTAAAGCTACCAAGACTAGTTCCTCCGGGTTGTTGTATAGGTATAGAACTTCCAGGCATGACTTGGGTAGTAGTGATAGCAGAAGAATTCAATGCTCTATACCCAAAAGGGAGTGATGATGAAGGTCTAGGTGTTATTGGTGTGCCAATTGAATCTTGGCTAACCACCGCATTATCGGCGACAATAGTCGAAACGTGAGGGACCATTGTAGAATGGGCCGTCTGGAAAGAAAAAGTAGACCTTGAGCCAACGGACGATGTGTTCGGACCAATGGATGGTGTGGCTGAAAAAATGGTAGTACTGGTAAAATGGTTTAAAGGCACAGTGTAGGTGATAGGCGCGTCGACACCTATTCTTGTTCCATAAAGATCCCGCACCATGCACGATGGACTTCGAACAATCTCTGCGGTCCAAAAGGGGTCATCAACTAAAGGGTTTGAATGAGACCCAGTCAGAATGTCAGAAGGATTGACCACAACAAATTCATTGACTGAATTCAGTTGGAGAACATGTCTCTCATATCCCTCCGGAATGTAGAAGGCCTCCAGAAACTATGAAACAATTCGAAAATTCTCTAAAGAGGTGGGAACTTCTTCTTGGGAGGTTATAGTGTCGTGAACCTCACTCTGTTGAGGAGATTCCTCCATATAATGAGGGGGTAAAGGGGTATTCTCTTCCATATTTTCTGGAGGAAGTCCCTGTAGCCTTCGCAAACGGCGTGGAGGGTCAATGTTGGTGAAAAAGAATCGGTGGAAAAAATCTATGGCCAACTATGGAAAAGAAGCAGCATACGCTAATAGAATCTAGGAATCACAACCAAGCAAACAGGACCTTCTCTCGATGACCGTACTAGTTGGTGATGAAATCCAACATTGCGTGATCAAGTCAAGAAGGGGTGGGGATATGGTGGAACAGTTTCAATGGTGACCTGCTTAATGGATTTACGCCTTGGTGCAAGATTCCACACAGTAATTATGGATTTACCCTCCAAGGAGCCCGAGTGAGTTTGACCAATGTCTGCTCCAGGTACAGTGAGACTTCCCTTCACTGTCACCTTGTGTAAGACCCTAAGTATTATGGCCGCTAAGGTTACCAATTCGTAGTCAGCCCCTAGGCGGGTACAGTCGACAGTCCAGTCCGAATGAATGGGCAAGGTATCTAGCCCGAAATCAACTTGAAAGGCTTCCACTCAACATTGTGGGTATACCTTTAAGCGATCCCCATAATACGATCTGACCACTCCAATCAGTCAAACCACGGAGGGATAATCTCTGTATCTTTCCTGAATGCGACCTAGTGCGTAACCCCTGTGTGAGAGGGGGATCCCAGGTAGACTTATACGAAAATTGGATTTGACTCTCCCTAGCTTAGGATGCTAATGTTTGTTTTGGAAACTTTTGAGAGTTATGCTCACAGCCTAATCCAAAGTACTAATCCTAGTTTACTGTTGATGGAGGATCCTAGAAAAGAAAATGTTCTAGATAGCTTTTAATTAGCGTTCATTTTATAGTTGTTCTTTACTCAAAAAGGGTGCATGGAAGTGAAATGGATGGAATGATGACTCAATCCCCAAAAAATGAATCAAAGATGATAAGCAGTCATTTCTTTTCGATGAATATCTATTTAAGAGAGAGAGAGAGAGAGAGAGTTCTTTTCACTAACAAGCACTAATAAGGAATGTCCTCAAACAAAAAAAATTCAATCAAATCCAATGTGGTGCTAAAACTTTTGGAAATGTCTTTTAATATGCAAATCAATCATGAAGATGTCTCTTTATTGTTTGTGTGCGAATAATGATTAATTCAAAACAACACTTCTCCTGCTAATTAACCTTTTGGATCAAGGAAACTCAAACAAGTATAAGCAGGTTATATACAAATAATACACCCTCTCGTTGTGATCGAAAACAAGAAGCAAAAAGAAAACAAAGAAAAACAATAATTTCACACAAAAAGAGATGTCGAAGAACAATGACCTCAACAAAAACCAAATGAAGAGATTCGTAGACTTCTAATGTCCTTCACCAGAGTTTCTCATTCAATCAAAAAGGAGAGAAAAACAGTGCATTGGTTTCAAACTCCCAACAACAGAAAAACTCAAAAATAATGAAGAAGACTACAAAATCTAAATAGCAAGGTATTTGTTCCTCAGAAGGAAGGATGTCAAAGTTGAATGGGAAGAAGCATTGACTCACAGAGAGGCTCAACAAGTGAAACACAGAGACTAGACCCTGGAAAAAGAAATTCTGGAAAGTTTTTCTACCAAAAAAGGGCTCGCGCTCTGGTATACCAGGGAGCATTGGCGCTCTGTCAACACAGCCACAAGGGCGCCAGGCTTAAAAAGCTTATGAAAATGTCAAAAAATCCAAAATTTCAGTCATATTTTGGCAATCAAGTTGAGTGTGATGGGGTAAGGAGTCAATCAGCTCATGAAATCAAGAAAAAGGGGGCGAACTAGGTCTGAAAACAATCAAAGGGTAAGACAAGGTATATGAGGAGAAATCAAAACAAAAAAGTTTTGATCAAAACCTCCCCAATGGAGTCGCCAGTTTCTGTTGAAGGAAAATCTCCCTGCGGACAGGTAGATCTCCTCTTGAGAGCTAGACTCTTAACTCTTAAGACAGAAGACGCTTAACGTGGACAATGACTTCCTTTCAGATCTATACAAACTAATGCATGAGGAGGAAGGAGAAAATAAGTACCTTTTATCGACGTTTGTCCTTGCACACTTCGAGTTGAGCTCCGATATTTCCCTCCTCGATGAGCCTTGTAGACAAATAGTAGTACAACCACTTCCTACTCTATTGATATTAGCTCGAAATAGATCTGTCTATCATAGACAAGTTTATGTGAAATTAAACACAAACTAGAAAGAAATAGGCCAAGCGTGTCATATTAATGAGAAAAATGACAGAAGTAGCTTACAACCATATATGCAAATGTGATAGCTTCATCAAGTCCCCTTTGTCTAACCCTTGCTCAAATGATCCACGATCCAGACGACAACAACTTTACTGATTAATTTCCTCCAGTTCACTGTATGTTTCCTATGAGATCATAGGTTTCATGCTTCCAATTCTTCCTTTCTTTTTTCACCATGATAGAGCCTGCTTATATAGGTTTAGAGAGGCCTAACTTCTTGAGGTATCTTTAGGGTAGGTTGAGGAATTCCCTCCTTAGATCAGGGCTCTTCTCATAAGATTAGGGTTGAACCAGGAATTCTAATGCAACTGCCTTCCAAACTCGAAATATCTTCCCCTTATTCTCCTCAACAGATCAACTGTTTCCCAGATTAGACAACTCTCCCTCAAAAGGAGCATCAGGGTGCTATAGTGCTCCCTAGTATGCTCAAGGAGGGCGCCAGCGCTCCAAAAGTCCATAGCGCTCCCTCAGAAGGGTAGTTTGGTGTTATAATGCTCCCTAGCACCTTATAGGGGAGCTCCAATGCTCCTAAGGGTGATATAGGGGAGCGCTCTCTCCCAAAACCTTAAATTAAATGCTCCTTTCAGGTGGCAAGAGGTTCTTATCTCCAGTTAGCCATTCCTCTTTCTTCAAATCAAGTGTTTGAGGAATTTTAGGTGTCTCCTTAGTGTTGTCATCATGGCAGCATGATTTTCTTGATACTTGCGACACTTGCGAACAACATGGGACACCTGCGACACTTGACAAAGTGAGTAATGTTGATGTGTAACACTTAGCTTGTGGGAGTTGGGATACCCAGCTCGATGAGGAGTGGTAGCTCGACCTTGGGAGGAGAGCTAGGAGCTAGTTGATTCTCTAGTTAGTGTGTGTGGCCCCTTTGTGTCTTAGGGGGATAAGAGGGAAGAAGAGTACCTCTAGCGTTAGCTGGGAGATACCGGTGAAGTCTCATCGGTTGACAAGCGAGAGATGCACGGAGCGCGTGGGACAATGACTCAGAGCGGATGACTTGGGCTATGGTACGCTACTTTTATCTCTGCATCGTAGATTATCAGTATACTTATGCTTTCAGTTCTGTATTCTTTTAATTGGGTAAAGAAAATGATTAACTTATCATTTTAATTGATAACTGAATTCCCCCCCCATAGCCTTAAACTTGTTGTTGATTGATTCCCCTGGCTTCAATCCCTGCATGTTGAGACAACCCTTTGGTTGTTTATTGTTGTGAAGTATTGTGATTTTCATCTTCATCCCTAGCTCTTTAGTCTACGCTTGAGTAGTCGACCAGGAGCTGAATCAATGATCGTCACTTCGGTGCACATCGACCTATAGATTCAAATGCCCTTCTTTTCTATACGTGCATGAGGAGAAAAGATTTGTTTCCTAGTCATCCATATTTGTTGATTGTCATTGCACTTTTTTATGTTGAGTAATTATGATATTGTTATCCTTCCTATCTACGAACCGCTGAATACCCTCTGCATTTTTAACTCTGCATCCCCTAATTTTTAACTCAGTGTTATACCGTTTTAAGAAAACATTTTACCGTTCACTTGACCACGATTTACCATTTACAGTTTGCGATTTACCCTCTTCTTGGACTACGACCTTGCCAAGCTTTGGACTATGAACATACCATTATGATTGCAAGTCAATTTCACTATGATAGTGTTACCAGTTATTATTTTAACTTGATTTTATAGATCTGCATTTTATTTTATTTCAAATTTATCAGTTTTCTTTTGACAATGTTACTAGCCCCCTTTAACCCTTTTCATTGTACTTAACCCATAGCGATAAAATTTTGCGTTATACTCAAACTACATTCAACAAGTTTTTATCTAAACTCGGTTATTTATATATCTATATAAAACATTTTATTTGTGGGAATTTCATGGCTAGATTCTCTTGTTTCTCTATAAAACTTTTAGAGTGTTTAGAAGATAATCTCATCTTACTGTTGTGATCATTTTCTGGTAGGTTCAAGGGTTAAACTATAAGATCTACGATTTTCCTAGCTATGTTTTCAGTATAGTTTTACACAACACTTCTCACGGTTCCTTGTTTATTAAAGAATGTGTAATATTATGTTAGTTGGACGCTAACTAAGTAGCATGGAGTCCATTTTTGACAAAAATATTTCAATCGTGGCCTGGGATTATGTTTTACCAGTTGTTTCCTTTGTGATATCAAAATCTTCTTTAATACATAATCCTTCGATAACAAATTTAGGTATAGTAATATATAGTTCCAGAGTTCATTGATGGTTGTAATCTCTATATGACAAGGCATATCTCATCTTGTTCATTTCTATATTTCAATCTGGTGTTAGTGGCCTACTTTCTAATTCTTATTGCATATTACAGTGTATGCTCACTTTCATTCTTTCCTATCTACTGTCTATAAATGTTGTAGAGGGGGTGTTTGTCCTAAAGGAGACCAAATCTTGTTGGATATATATTTATATTCATGTGATTCAAAGGGGTAAGTCTCAGCGACTGATTGGTAACCAAGTGGACAACGAAGGATACCCCATCATGTGAGTGAGAAAAGAAGAGTGAATCTTTGCATCTTACTCCCTACATGTCTACGTTGTTGAGGTAGGTCTATGTTTATTTTTTCGGAGTCTAAGATCCATTGCATCTGTGTTTTCAATAACCCTTAGCAAATTCCTTTCTCTAGCAAAACGCCTGACAGTGAATTGAAGCCTCTAAACCCACCACCTAGACTGTCATTTGAACAGTGTGACTATGTGTGACCATTTATTTAGGGGTATGTTTCCTGGTGATTATGGATTTACCAATTCCGATATATTGGACCACGTTTGTATCTAACCCACAAAATTTCTGTTTTACATCCACTTGCCATGCCAGTGTTGATTATTATCCGGCCAACATTTCATGCCTTTTTTAGATAACTATCTTCTAGGTTGACAACTAATCCTCATTACCAAATTATGATAGCGATTTTATATTGGAACAACTTTTTACTTGACAATTCCTTAATAATTACAACATTCAGTCAACCGACAACGAATTGATGCCATAACTCCAGGTCTGGGTTTTTAGTTAACTCTTGCTAATTTCTTCTTTTATAAATGTAAACCATGGAAAAAATAGATAGCTCTACAATGTTGGTTTAAATGGATATATTAATGGTTATGCAGCATTTATTTTGTTAATGGTTATGACGCATTTATTTCAATTAGTAGCATAGCATTTATTTGAGACATTAAGGCTAGAGTGCAACCAAGATATATAGTATCTAATAGGTGGCAGAGAATTAGTGTATTTTGGGTGAGATTTAATGAATAATTACCTCAACTAACGTATTCCTGAGTGATTAGAGCTTGTTTAAAATAAAGGTTGTTTGTTGGTTAAGGAAAATAATAACATTTATTACTAATAAAATCCATACCAATTGTTGTTGACTTCTGTCCAATAATAAGATATCCTTCTTAGACAAGTTATAATGTTGAGATATAGGATGGTTGGTTATAATAGTTCTCTACTCACAGTGAGACATCATGCTTAACAATTATGGTTTAGGGTTGTCATCGACCTTTTTTTAGCATGCGCAATTTTGAGCGATGTCACCTGCATCCTGTCGACTTGTTGCTTGGGAGCGTAGGTGTATCCTTCTTGACAGTTGTTAGGCTCCTAGAATGTTGGATTATCTTGAGCCCATGGCCCAAATAGGTTTTGTTGTGGTTGGGTCATTGTCGCACCTATCATGTGGGGATGACATGGTTCCTGATGAAGGGGTCATGGCATGCCCTAATGGATAGAGATGAATGATAACTTGGTCAGAGTTTGTACTACCTATTGTGGGCACTGGTTCATGGTTGTGGTTTTGGTTCTTGGATTGTACCACCTTCATGTGTTGGTTTTGTGCACATAGAGGTTCTAGTTACTGGCCGTGAGGCAGTTGTGTCAGGATGGGGAATGTTTTCCTTTAGCTTGTAGGTGTCATCGTGTTTTGTCGAACCTGCAGTCATTTCTCTTTGTCACCTTATGCATGTTTAGCCCAACTGCTCTTGTGCCATTGTGTGGAGTCATAGTTGTGCGTTGCTGGATCAACATGTGTGTGTTCATTGTCAGGTTGTGTGGTTAAACTGTTGTCATCGTCTCCTTCTTTCCTAAAAACAAAAAAAAATTGCACTTATGCTTCTCTTGTAGTCATCACGAAGGGGTCGTTACATATGGTATCAGAGCAGGTTCAAACCTATGATTGTGGGTCGCCAGGTCTTCCATTGTAGTAAACCTTTGAGTTTTAACCTAGCACTAATTAAAAACCTTAATGTGTCCATGTGGTGATCTCATTTAGAGGACGCCTCAAAGGTTCACAACATGGTGTTGAGGAATGAGGTGTGACACCTCCAGAAGTTACCACACCATTGGAGTTGAACCCCCAAGGGGAAGGGCAAATCCTTGGGATGTATTCACTTGTTATAAGGGATGATGATGGTCTGACAAGGCCCTTCCAGGCAATGTCAAAGGGCCTTGATTCACCATCGATACTAAGATGAGGCCAAGGCACCTGTACCCTTGATGGTCCATCGCCCGCCCTAGCTAGTACCGTTAGCATCCACCGAGAACTAGAGAGACTTGAGTCTCGAGTCCATGAGTGTCGCGGATGACTATGTCGTCAAGGAATCATTGTAGAGAAAGGCATTATGCTTCACACTTTTCTATTATGACCTCCATCATGAAGGTCTTCATGGTGGTATTCAACTATAGGGGAGCGCTCTTCTATGGTGGAAGATGCTCCTACTGCATTTGGTCATGGTCGTCGATGATGTGTCTTGGGAACTTTTCGAGGAACAGTTCCAGGAGAGGTATCTTTCTGAGGAATTCATGGAGCATCATCTCAATGAGTTTGATTCCTTGCGACAAGGCAGTCACACGATGCTCGAGTACGAGGACTTTTTTCGATATGCTTCGGTATGCTCTGCAAACAATCGCCCAGAAATTGAAGGTCAAGAAATTCGAGTTGGGCCTTATGGTTAGAACTCAGCTTCTACTTCGTGTACCAGGATTATTGTACTGAAGAGAGTGTGTTGGATTGTGGGAAGCCACATTACCACCATTACTGCCCAGAAGAAGGGGCTAGAGCATCTGGATTAGTTGAACCCACTATCGTGGGAGTTTTGGGAAAGGCCCATCGGATTCATGCAGTGGTGAATAACTGTCGGGTAGAGCAGTAGTCGACTGCACTCGAAATGTCAGGTACTATCGCTGACCAGACCCTTAGTATTTGATAGATCCCAGTGCTATCGAGATTTTCATTTCTGGTGCAATGCTAAAAAGGATTAAGTTAAAGGCATCCAAACAGGATGAGTTTAGCTTTGTAGAGATGGGTTCGGGATCCAAATAGAAGGTTGGAGGAAGGGTTATGGGATATACACTTAACCTGGGAGAGTTTGTCACTAGGTCTGACTTGTACATCACGATCTGAGGATATTATGATGTCATGACTGATATGGACTGGTTGGAATCGCATGAGGCGATACTCAACTATAAGATGAGACAGTTGAGATTGGTCGATGATGAGGGATAGAGATGCATGATTGTAGGATGGAACCAGGGATTTTCCTTGAGATTCATCCATTCCTTGCAGCTACGGAAGAGCATGCGCAAGGGATGTATGATTTATGTGATCCTTACGTTAAACGAGAAGGGAGTCACAAAATGTTTAGAATACCTTCCTGTGGTGAGAGAGTTGCAGATGTCTTCCCAGAGGAGTTACCTGAGATGGCACCGGAGAGGGAATTGGATTTTACCATAGACCTAAAACTGGGGACTGAACCGATAGCAAGAATGCCTTATCGGATGTCGACCCTAGAGTTACAAGAGTTGAGAATGAAACTAAAGGAGTTGCTAAAACTGGGCCTTATACGTCCAAGTGTGTCACCGTGGGGTGCACCTGTTATTTTCATACAAAAGAAGGATGGGTCATGGAAATTCTTCACTGACTACCATCATTTGAACAAGGCGACAATTGACAAGAATCAGTATCCACTGTTGAGGATTGATGATCTGTTCGATCAGATGAAGCATTTGACTGTGTTCTCAAAGATCGATTTGCGACCAGGATATCACCAGCTATGGATTAAGGAGGATGATGTCCCTAAGACAACCTTTAAGACAAGGTTTGGGCATTACGAGTTTACTGTTTTACCGTTTGAACTGACAAACTCCCCAGGCATATTTATGAGTTTGATGAATGGGGTATTCTGCGAGTACTTGGAAAAGTTCGTCCAAGTATTCATTGACGATATTTTTATTTACTCTCATATGACAGAGGAGCATGACGAGCACTTGTGCTTGGTACTATAGTGTCTGTGAGAGCACAAATTATATGGGAAGTTGTCCAAATTCTCATTTTATCAATCGAAGATTCACTACTTAGGGAATGTCATCTTTGGCGAAGGTATCATCATGGATCCAACAAAGTTCGAGGCTATTATGGAATTTCCTGTGCCAAAAAATGTCTCGAAGGTGTATAACTTCATGGGTTTAGCAGGATACTATCGACGGTTCATCAAGGGATTTTCGAATATAGAAAATCTAATCACAAAATTGTAGAAGAAGAACAAGAAGTTTTTTTGGACCGAAAAATGCGCAGAACCATTTAGGAGGCTCAAAGAGTTGTTGACAACAACACTGATACTAAGCATCCTTGACATGGACATAGACTTCTTGGTATGCACTGACACCTCCAAGGAAGGCTTAGGTGGAGTCTTTATGAAAGAGGGTCGAGTGACCGCTTACATCTCAAGGAAACTGAGAAGGCATGAGGAGAACTATGCGAAGCACGATTTGGAATTGTTAGCCATTGTATATGCCTTGAAGGTTTGGAGACACTACCTTGTTGGATGAAAATTTGAACCAAGGACAGACCACTATGGACTACAACACATCTTTATGCAAAGTGACCTGAACGTGCGACAATGGCATTGGTTGGAATTACTTAGCGAGTACGAGTTCAATATTACTTACATAAAAGGAATAGTGAACCAAGTGGCATATGCATTGAGTTGGAGACCACACATCTTTTTTATGTTGCCTGTTCAGACGAATCCATGTGAAAATATTCTAACTTTACATTGTGATGATGACTAGTACAAAGAGGTCAAGGATTTTATCGAACAAAACACAATGATGGTACCAATATTTGAAGGATTTATGATTGACGACAATGGATTATTGAGGTTTAAAAATTAGATTTACGTATTGTCGAATGACGAGTTGAGGAGCTTGATCCTAAATGAGGCTGATAGAGCAGTGTACATGGCTCACCCGGGAGTCACAAAGATGATGGTGGACCTTAAACTCTTATTCTTATGGAAAGGAATGAAGGCAGACATAGTAGACTATGTGGCTGGATGTCTATAATGTTAGTAGGTAAAAGCTGAACATTGACATCCAACAAGATTACCACAACCACACGTTATTCCTGAATCGAAATGGGAGGTCATTTCGATGGATGTTTTTGTTGGATTTCCAATGATGGCAAGGAGACACAACTCAATTTTCGTATTAGTTGACACTCTGGCAAAGAGTGCTCATTGTATTCCTATGCATACGACATATCAGGCACTTAACATAGCTAGAGTTTTCATCAGTGATATTAGGAGGATGCATGGCATACCTAAGAGGATTATATTTGATTGAGGATCAGTGTTTACTGGACGATTTTGGACTAGTTTCCAAGAGGCCTTGGGAACCTGACTTAACTTTAGTACTTTGTTTCACCTGGAGACTGTCAGGAAGATCGAACGAATGAACCAAACCTTGGAAAACATGTTGCACATGTACGTGATGGAACAACAGAAGCATTGGGAAGAATTATTTCCACTAGTAGAATTTGCTTATAACAACAGTTACCAAAGAGACATTAAGATGGCGCCTTTCGAGTTTCTTTATGGGTGATCGTGTCGGACACCTTTGAGTTGGTATTGTCTTGAGGATAGGGTCTTGGTGGGACCAGAAGTGATCCAAGAAATGGAATATTAAATGCAAACTATAGGACAAAGGATCAAGGAAGAACAGGATCAGCAAAAGAGTTATGTTGATGTGTGTTGTGTCGACTGTAGTTACGATTTGGAGATTGAGTATTTTTGCGGTGAAAACCACATAAGATCTTGATAAAGTTCCAAAAAGGGGCTAAACTATCTCCTAGGTTCGTGGGATCCTATGATATTGTGGAAAGAAGAGGCTCATGGCCTAATAAATAGACTTTCCTGATTCTTTAGGCGTATGCACGATGTCTTTCACGTCTCTGTTTGAGAGTTTATGATTAGTGATCCTACACATGTTTACTTGAGCACCTTATGCGTATCATATGAGGGTGCACTCATGGTGAGCCAATCCACAACCTAGATCATCACCTTTGATAGCTTCAATGTCGAACAATATATTAGGTCAAGGTCCAATGTGACAACTATAGTTCGCACTCGGTGACCTGGGAGGATGCATATATTATGCCCCTACAGTTTCCATTTTTGTTGATAGATAGACTTATGATAGTGTGATACACATTATTTCGGCACTTATATACTGTGAAACGTTGGTACAAATTTTAGACCAAGAGGGGGTGTATGTAACATCCCGCTCAAGCACACACTCAGAGAACTTATTATTTGAGGACACTTTCTTGCAAGTGATCCATATTATTATACCATTGACCGTTGATTTTTATTATGCAACATTATGGATGTGATTATATGTTATTTTGCTGCATTGACTTAGATAGGTGCTATTGACTCGATTCTCCTAAGTGTGCAAGATTTGGACCTCGAGCATGCAGATGCATCGATGAGACCCTTGGACTCCGAACCGAGTCAGGGAGTGGACTCTTGGGGTTTGATTATTTTATATGTGACCTATGTGCATCTGATTAGATGTTATGATTATAGATTTTATTTCTGACATGATTCATTGATGATGCAGGCTGACAATAGCTTGCCGACCATAATCTCATGTGGAGTAGAGGGGTCATGCACGACTACCAGAGACATTGAGGGAGAGGTGTGGACAACAAATATGCCACAGCCTACTAGCACTCCCACCATGGCTTGAGCTATAGGTTAACTATTACCTAGTTTGAGAAGACCCACGATGTCGTGAGGGCAGACTGCGACAGTTGCTCACGATGATTCTAAGGGCATGCAATAAGGCAAGGTCCTTATTCCTTAGAGGCCCTTTGTCTCCCACAAGATCACCTGGAAACTTATTGACTACAGGGGTTTTTGATGTCTACCAAGTCATTCAAGAGGCGAATGGAACCCTTGGAGCACGTAGTGCATCCTAAAGGGCACGTCGCACAAGAAAAATAGAAAGAGGTGAGTGACACATTTGGAGCAGATAGTGTGTCCTAAAGGGCACTTCGCGTAAGGGAAACAAAATGAGGTGAGTGGCACCCTTGGAGAACGTAGTTCATCCTGAAGGGCATGTCGCATTATTAATTAATAAATGGATACACCTAGAGGGTTGTAGGATGAATAACACGATAAGAAGGATTTAAAACATTTCCCCTAATAAAATGTTGCCCAACCTAGGAAAATAAATTCTAGGTCTACGTGATACTTGTGATAATTTTTTTATCTATTTATAAAAAAATAAAAATAAAAATAAATAAATAATAATGATAATCATCATTAATCATGTGACGAGAAGGGCATAAGTAACTCATTTAATTTATAAAAATATTTTGAGGGATAAAATTTTAAAAGGGGAAAAAGGGGAAATAATTGTTTTGTCACTTATGCTAATTAAATTTTATTAATTAAAAAGGAAAAAGGGGGAATTGGTTAATTTTCTACACCTGCCAATTTGAGTTTTAAATAAAAAGTGAACGAGGGAAATCTAAAAGAATTAGGAAACTAGGAAAAAGCGGGAAACATAAAAAGAGAGGGGAAACACAAGGACAAAGTAGAAAGTCTAACTTAGTAAGGTATCTAGCATTTAAGAACTTCTAAATTAAACTCAACTAGTAAATTTGTAAGGGGGAAAGTCATTAAAACTTGTAAGGGAATATGGGGAGACCTAAGAGCGATTCTAGGAATGCTTTTAGGTGGGTGAGGGAAATAGGAGTAATTAATTAATTAATGAAATTAATTTATGGTGCAATGAAGGGGATGGGTGACACATGTACGGGGAGGATTTTATGAATTAAATTGTTGAAAAATAAATTAAATGGGAATTTGGGAAAGTAAAGGACCTCAAAACTCTTTATAATGGGTGGAGGAGAAGGATGATGGATCTCTTCTGTTATGCATAACTGTAATTCTCTTATTTAATTTAAACTACCATTGATTTAGAACAGAACAGTAAATTTAAAATTCACTTAATCTAGCACATTCAACCTAATATTTCAATAAATAAAAATTTACTAACAATTTAATTCAAAAGATTCATAACTCTAACCTGAATTTGATGCTTGCTTCGTTAGCTTGAATCTAATGCTGCTTCCTTAGCTTGAATCTGATGCTGCTTCCTTCCTTAGCTTGAATCTGATGCTGCTCTTTAGGACACCCCAAAACCAACCTCCCTGCTGACTAGTAACGCCTAGCCCTAGGACATCAATGGATGTCCTAGCCCTCCGAGCCCAAAACCTCTGTAGCCCCTCGGTGCACTGTAAATTCCACTGTGTATTTCACTCTCCAATCCTCCAAACTTCCACTCTCGTAGAATGAATAATGCCCCTCAACTCCTTTCTCCCCCCCTTATTCCTCCTTCACCGCCCCCCTGCATTAACTCCCACCTGACTCTTTATTTCACCTTATCCCATTCTTAATGACCTTATCCTATTATTAAATGCCTTATCCCTTATTTAAATGCCTTATCCCATATTTAAATGCCTTATCCCATTCATTATTATGTTTCCCTTTTACGAGAACGTAACTTAAATTAGTATTATATTTTTATTATTAACTATTAATTTAATACTTAATTAATTAAGGAATTAACTAATAATTAAATCATTCATTAACCCTCATGAACACTATTTAATAATATCCAATTAGAAATGTTGCTTTAAAATATAAATATAGTTTAGTTAATCTTTTAGGATTATTATTAAATTAATTATGCTTAATAATTAAGGGTCATTACAATAACATTACACGGCAGAATTTTATACTTGACTAACTTAGCTTGTGGGAGTTGGGATACCTATCTTGGTGAGGAGTGGTAGATCAGCCTTGCGAGGTGAGCTGGGAGGTAGTTGATTCTTTGGTTAGTGTGCGTGGCCTCTTTGTGGCTCGGGGGGCTAAGGGGGAAGAAGAGTACCCATAGCATTGGCTGGGAGGTACCGATGAAGTCTCATCGGTTGGCAAGTGGGAGTTGCATGGAGCGCGCGTGAAAACAAATCAGAGCGGAGGACTTGGGCTATGGTACACTTCATTTATTTCTGCATGGTATATTATCAATATACTTATGCTTTCAGTTATGTATTTTTTTAATTGGGTAAAGAAAATGATTGACTTAGCGTTTTAATTGATAAATGAATCCCCCCCCCATAGCCTTAAGCTCATTTTTGATTGATTCCCTTGGTTTCGATCCCTACATGTTGAGACTGCCCCTTGGTTTTTGATTGTTTTGAAGTTTTGTGCTTTCTGTCTTCATCCCTAGCTCTTCAATCCACACTTGAGTAGTCATCCAGGAGCCGAATCGATAGTCATCACTTCGGTGCACAGTGACCTATAGATTCAAATGCCCTGCTTTTGTGCATGGATGAGGAGCAAAGGATGTGTTTCCCAATCATCTATCTCTGTTGATTTTCCATGGCTGATTGATTGTCATTTCTCTTTCTTGTGTTGAGTAATTTTGCTATTGTTATCCCTTCCTATCCACGAACCGTTTCATACCCTCTGTGGTTTTAACTCTGTGTCCCCTAATTTTTAACTCCGCGTTCTACCTTTTTACAACAACATTTTATCATTCACTTGAACACAATTTACCATTTATAGTTTACAATTTACCCTCTTCTTGGACTGTTACCTTGCCAAGCTTTGGACTGCGAACTTACGATTATGATTGGAAGTCGTTTTCACTATGATAGTGTTACCAATTATTATTTTAACTTGATTTTATAGATCTGCATTTTATTTTATGGAAGAGTTATCAGTTTTCTTGTGACAGCATTACCAACCACCTTTAACCCTTTTCATTTCACTTAAACCATAGCGCAAAAAAATTTGCATTATACTCAGACTGCGTTCATCACATTTTTATCTAAACTTGGTTATTTATATATCTATATAAAACATTTTCTCTGTGGGAATTTCATGGCCAGATGTTATTGTTTCTCTATAAAAATTTTAGAGATTTTAGAAGGCAATCTCATCTTACTGTTGTGATCATTTTCTGGTAGGTTAAAGGGTTAAACTATAATATCTATGATTTTCCTAGCTATGTTTTCAATATAGTTTTACACAACACTTCTCACAGTTCCTTGTCTATTAAATAATGTGTAATATTCTATTATTTGGATGCTAACTAAGTAGCATGGAGTCCATTTTTGACAAAAATATTTCAATCGTGGCCTGGGATTATGTTTTACCACTTGTTTCCATTGCGATATCAAAATATTCTTTAATACATAATCCTTCGATAACAAATTTAGGTACAATAATATATAGTTCTAGAGTTCATTGATGGTTTAATCTCTATATGAAAAGGAAAATCTCATCTTGTTCATTTCTATATTTCAATCTAGTGTTAGCGGCCTAATTTCTAATTCTTACTGCATATTACAGTGTATGCTCTTGTTCATTCTTTCCTATCTACTATCTATAAATGTTGTAGAGGGGGTGTTTGTCCTAAAGTTGACTAAACCTTGTTGGATATATATTTATATTTATGTGATTAAAAGGGGTAAGTCTCAGCGCCTGATTGGTAACCAAGTGGACAACGAAGGATACCCCAACGTGTGAGTGAGAAAAGAAAAGTGAATCTTTGCATCTTACTCCCTGCATGCCTGTGTTATTGAGGTAGGTTTGTGTTTATTTTTGTTGAGTTTGAGATCCACTACGTTTGCATTTTCAGTAATCCTCAACAAATTCCTTGCTCTAGAAAAATGCCTGACAGTGAATTGAAGGCTCCAAACCCACCACCTAGACTGTCGTTTGAACAATGTGATCGTGTACAACCACATATTTATGGGTATGTTTGCTGGTGATTATGGATTTATCGATTTCGGTACGTTGGACCACGTTTTTATCTAATCCATAGAATTTCTATTTTGCATCCACTTGCCATGCCAGTGTTAATTATTATCCAGCCAATGTTTCATGCCTTGTTTAGATAGCTATCTTCTAGGTTGACAAGGAATCCTCATAACCAAATTATGATAGCGATTTTATATTGGAACGGATTTTTACCTAGAAATTCCTTAATAATTACAACGTTTAGTCAACCGGAAGCTAATTGATGCCATAACTCCAGGTTTGGGTTTTTAGTTAACTCTTGCTAACTTCTTCTTTTATAAATGTAAACCATGGAAAAAATAGACAACTCTACATGGTTGGTTTAAATGGATATATTGATGGTTATGAAACATTTATTTTGTTAATGGTTATGCCGCATTTATATTAATTAGTAGCATAGCGTTTAATTGAGACATTAAGGCTAGTGTCTGACTGAGATATATATTATATAATAGCTGGCAGAGAATTAGTCTATTTCGGGCGACATGTAATGAATAATTACCTCAACTAATGTATTCTTGGAGTGATTAGAGCTTGGGAAAAAAAAGGTTGTTTGTTGGTCAAGGAAAATAATAACATTTATTACTAATAAAAGCCATACCAATTATTGTTGACTTCTGTCCAATAATAAGATATCCTTCTTAGACAAGTTATAATGTTGAGATATAGGATGGTTGGTTATAATAGTTCTCTACTCATAGTGAGACATCATGCTTAACAATTATGTTTTAGGGTTGACGTCAAGTCTTTTTTTTAGCGTGCACAATTTTGAGCGATGTCACCTAGGTCGTGTCGATTTGTTGCTTGGGGGCATAGGTGTAGTCTTCTTGATAGTTGTTAGGCTCCTAGCATGTTGGATTATCTTGAGCCCTTGGCCCAGATAGGTTGTGTTGCGCCAGGGTTATTGTCGCACCTATCACCTGGGCACAACATGATTCCCTATGAAGGGATCATGGCATGCCCTAATGGATAGAGGCAAATGATAACTTGGCCGGAGTCTGTACTACCTGTTGTGGGTGTTGGTTCATGGTTGTGGTTGTGGTGCTTGGATTGTACCACCTTCATGCGTTGGTTTTGCACGCATAGAGGTTCTAGTTACTGGCCACAAGGTCATTATGTCGAGATGGGGAATGTTTTCCTTTAGCTTGTAGGAGTTGTCGTGTTGTGTCGAACAGGCAGTCGTTTCTCTTTGTCGCCTTATGCATGTTTCACCCAGCTCCTCTCGTGCCAGTGCGTGGATTCATAGTTGTATGTTACCTGATCAAAATGCATGTTTTTGTCATCAGGTTGTGTGGTTAAACTGTTGTCATTGTCGCCTTCCTGCCTAGAAACAAAAAAACAATTTCACTTTTGCTTCGCTTGTAGTCATAACGAAGGGGTCGTTACATCTAGATTAGATTTCTTCCTTGTTTCCTCATAAAATAGTGCTCCAACAATAACATCAAACTAAATACTTTCTATTATACTGAAACTAATATAGGTAACAAAATGATCCCATGACTTGGGAGAAAAACACAATAATGTAATTGCCTTGTCTTTAGATTCAAATTTCACTCCCATGCTAGTCAACTGAACTAAGAGAGTATTAAAAGTAGTTAAATGATCAGCTATTTTCATACCTTCTTTCGTGCACAAACTGTACAATTTTATTTTCAGGAAGATCTTGTTTGTCAAGAATTTTGTCATATACAATCTTTCCAACTTCGTCCACAAACTGGTTGTTGTCTTCTCCATAACAATGTTGAATAGAACATCATCGACCAAACAGAGAGATATGACACTTAGTTCTCTCACATATATCTCTTCCCACTCTTCATCTAAAATGGTCACGGGTTTATTTGATTTTCCCAAAAGAGCCTTCACCATACCTTGTTGCACGAGTTGATCATGCATATTGACCTTCCATATCTCAAAATTATTCTTGCAATTGAACTTCTCAATTTCAAAATTGGCAATTTGAGTCTTTGCCATCTCAGAGGGTCATCACACCTCCCAAGATGAAAAAAGTGGGTCAATTTAGTGGTCGTCACACCTTTCAATAGCACCGGTGTGTGGAGATCGTTGCACTTGATAGTAGCCCAGGGTGCGTCGATCTCATAGGGTCGTCGCATCTGTTGATAGAATGGACCATGATGATTTCAGGATTTTTGGAGAAATGCAAGGAAAGCTAGTAGGACATCGCACCCTTCGAGTGGAGGGACCTGAGACAATGTGGAAAATAGATGCACCTCACACATATGTCACTGTTGCTTCTCCTCTGAGAATTTGACGCCTGCGACACCCTCGCCTCCAACCTGCTTTGATACAACTTGTTATACTTGGTAAATGCAGAATCAACAAATATTCAATTAAGCTGATGAGGAAGAATAAACAAGAACAACAACATTCACATACACACAAATATGACACAGATATTTACCTGGTAATACCCTTCTTGTAAGGGAAACCTCCACAGGGCAATGATAATCGGTCTTTGATTATTGTTCAAGGGAGATTAATACAACAACCATCAAGTTCAGGCTTCCAATGGTATAGACAACCATTCAACCTTCTCACAAACTCCGCTATTCCTCCTATCCCCCTATTCCTCTATGGGCTTACATGAATATAGAACAAAGTTCATCTAGTTACAAAATTGTTTATCCAATTTAGTGTGTACATACCAAATTGGTAGATTTTGTTGAACAAATCACTACAAAATAAGATCCATGAAATTTTCCCATGTCCACCAAATTTAGGAAATTAGTTGGCATATTCAACAGATTTAAGTGATTAAAGTGAATAAGATTGTTTAATCTGAGTAACCCAAAAACATGTTGAATCCATTTATACATTCAAAATTGCAATTTAAATAGGAAAATTACTATCCAAAAAAATAAAAAATCATAGAAGAACAAAATTGTATTTGCAGTTCCGACTAAGAAATGTGAATCTTTGGATTGAATAACCTTTTTTTTAATGAAACAATAGGGTTTCTATACAAATAGAATTTGAAATTCAGGGAAATTTGGCTGAATCAAACCCCTAGCAAATTTTCATTACGAAAAGGCCTGATTTAGAGTGCCACAGAAGTGATTTAGGGAGTTGATTTATATTTTTTTTTGTTCACCTTAAAAGTGTACCTGTTTTACTGTTAAAGTTATTGTTCATTGGTTTGGAAAAATTACAATATATCCATTTATTTTTAAAGAGAATTTGCCTTTAACAAATAACTAGTAATTTAGCAATAGGCATTTATGCATTTCCTCCCGATTTACCAAATTTAGCTCGACTTTGGTTCTCTGTTTGTTCAAATTTATGGATTCGAAATGTTTTTTTTTTTGAACAAATTCCTTCAAGGATGGATTTGGATCCTATTATTCTGCATTGGTTGCAACTAAAATAGACAAAGCTAGAATATGGACAGGGATTGCATTTAATAATCAGTTTATTGTAAATGTATATAAATACATGTAAGCTTGTAGAGGCAGAGAGAGAGACAGAGTGAGAACTTGCTAGTCTATCGTAATATCCATGATCTAAATAATAAGACAATCGATGCCTATGATTGGTGGACGTAGCCCAAAGTTTGGGTGAACCACGTGAAATCCCTGTGTTTATTATCTGTGTGGTTGCTAATTATCATATGTGAATTTTGTTTTCCTCATTTTCAATTCTAACAAGTGGTATCATAGCTGGTTAGAGGAGAGGGTGTCAAATTTCGGAGGAGAAACAATATTTTTGTGAGGTGTGTCAATTTCCACATCGTCGTAGGTCCCTCCTCTGGAAGGGTGCAAAGTCATACTAATCAAACTTCACGTGTGTTTGAAATCCTGTAATCGTCGTGGTCCAGCTATGAAGTACAATGTGTAGACTTTTAAGATATCCACACTCCAACTGCATTGAGAGGTACGATGACTTATTTTAAACCAAAATTCATGATCTGGCATATATTTCAAAGGAATTCACATATTTTTAAAGGAACTTAAGGTATGGTCTTTGTTGTTTGAAAAAGTTTAAGGTATGATGTACAGATGGAGGATGATATAAAAGGTGAATATAGTATGCATATAGTATTAAGTATTTTATACATATTATATTATAAATAAAAGGTGGAGGAATTAAAAAGGTGGATTTTAATTTCCTTTATTTTAATAAAAGGTGAGGAAAAGGTGGGGTTAGTTAAAAGGTTTTTTTGATTAAACTATTTTTTAAACCTTGTAAAGTTCATACCATCATTCCTCCACATATTTTTTCAAAAGTTCATGGTTATTATAAGTAGTTTCGGGCATTAGGAGATTTTGTGCTAATGGCTAAGATACAGAGTTTGAAGTTTGAAGTTGAAAGGTTGAGTGGTAAAAGAAACTTTGAGCTTTGGAAGCTTAAGATGTAGGATTTACTGGTGCAACAAGGGTTGCAAAAAGAAATGGAAAGAAAGTCAAAGAAACCAACAACCATAAAAAATGAGGAATGAGAAGATCTGGATACAAAATCTCTTAGTACCATTCATTTTTGTTTAGCGGATGATGTTTTGTTTAATATCGTAGGAGAGGATACAACATCAGGCTTATGGAGCAAGTTGGAAATTCTATTTATGATGAATTCATTGACAAGCAGGATCTACTTAAAGAGACAGTTGTACAGTTTGTGGATGAAAGAAGGTCCAAACATTGTTGACCATTTAAATACCTTCAATACCCTTATAGTTCAATTGACTAGTATGGAAGTTAAATTCGAAGATGAAGATAAGGATATTACACTATTGTGTTCGTTACATGACTCTTGGGATAATCTAGTCACCTCTATTAGCATTAGCTCAATAGATGTTTTAGATTATGACTCTGTTGTGGGAGCTTTGTTGGCTAAGGAGATTAGGAGAAAATCTAGTCAAGAAACCTCAACTTCAAAGGCGATGTTGGTCAGAGGTCGAACTAAAGAGAAGAATGAGAGAATTTTTTCTAGATCTAAGTTAAGACAGAAAGGGTAAATAAAAGTGATGGTATTGTGGAAAAACAGGACATCTCAAGAAAGATTGCTGGAAAATAAAGGAATCAGAGGAAAACTCTACGAAGGAGGAAAATTTGGCTGTAACAAGTTCAGGTATGCCTGATCAAGTTTTCTCCATTTCTAGTCATTTACAATATCAAGAAGAATGGAAGTTAGATTCAAGTGCCTCCCACCACATTTTCTCACATATAAATTGGTTCATTTCTTACCAATCTATTGATGAGGGTGTAGTCTTTATGGGAAATGGTATTCCCTATAAAACTGTTGGAGTTGGCAGTATTAGAATCAAGATGTTTGATGGTATTTTTATGGAATTAATGGATGTTAGATATGTACCTGAGCTTAAATCAAATTTGATTTCATTGGGAGTGTTGGATTCTTGTGGATATAAGTATATAGGTCAAGGTGGAGCACTCACATTGTCGAAAGGTAGTTTAGTAGTGATGAAGCCAACAAAGGTTGATAACCTTTCTAAGATGGAAGGAAGTATTGAAGTGACAGATGTATCTTCTTGTTTATGGAATAAGAATCAAGTTCATAAGAGCAAGAAAGAACTGTAGGTATTGGTAAGAGGAAAATCATTTCCAGACTTAAAATCTTTGTTTTTGAATTCCTGCATGTTTTATATCTCTGCAAATTATGATGGTGGTATAAAGGGATGTTGTGTGTGAGATCCTACTTCTCAAAAGGTCATCATTGAAAGAGATACAATATGTATGGAACAACCAAAAGGGTTGATTCAAGATCGCAATGGTAAATTTGTTTGCATGTTAGATAATTTATTCTATGGCCTATTGGTACCCAGGAAAATATACAAGAGGTTTGAATCCTTCATAGTGAGTCGGAATTTTTCAAAGGGTAGGAATGACTATACATTTTATAGTACATTCACAATCTTGATGTTATTTGATGATGATATGCTCGATGCAAGCCGAAGCATGAATAAAATCAGTAAGAAAATGACTCAGGTGGACAAGACAATTCAGATGAGGGATCAAGGAGGAGAAAAACAAATTATGGGCATGGAAGTATATAAAGATGGTAATGGTAAGCTATGGTTGGAGTTCAATATGAACATTGTAAAACAAGTTTTTATCCCTCTTGCTTTACATTATAAGTTTTCTTCAAGCATAGGTCCTATCTATAAAGAAGAAAATGTTATGTCTCGTGTAAGTTTAGTAGCAGGTTTGTTGTATGTGATGAAATGGTCAAGACCAGATGTTTCACATGCTAATGATGTTATCAGATACGTGACAGATTCATGTGTTGCAGTGAAATGGGTGCTTCAGTATTTGAGAAGCACAAATGTCACCTATAATGGTTACACTGAGATGGTCTGTGATAATTGTAATGTATATTTTACAGGTGTCTTGGATAGGAGGATATCTATCACTAAATATGCCTCACAACACAGTTGTGGAAGACATGTTGGAGGTGGAGTAACCCCTCGAGAAATCCAAACATGTGCAAGTCCCACAGGCGAGATCATGAAACCAATTATATTAGAGAAGTTGGAGTGGTGCTTCGCTTCTCTTGGATTGCAAAAAAGGTGATTAACAAAAGGAAGGAGCAAGGTATCGGGTTAATTGTTGTCAAGGTGGAGATTGTTGGGATTTGGTGACAACGAATCCCTTCAAGGATGGATTTGGATCCTATAATTTTGCGTTGGTTGCAACTAAAATGGACCAAGTTAGAATATGGATAGGGATTTCATTTAATAATCAGTTTCTTGTAAATGTATATAAATACATGTAAGCCTGTAGAGGCAGAGTGAGAACTTGCTAGTCTATTGTAATTTCCATGATCTGAATAATAAGACAACCGATGCCTATGCGTGAGATCGGAAGAGCG
>CBVK0100020778.1:0-35994 GCA_900067695.1 Picea abies
TCTTCCGATCTCACTTATTTGTTTTTTTATATTTCTTTTCTTTTCATTTGCTTTGCATTTTTATTTTAGCATCTTGATCTTTCCTTTATTTTTATTATTATATATAGTTGCATCAACATCGAGCATTCAAGCTCCTTCTTCTCATGGGATTAAAAAGCATGAACCTCCATGTGTGAGATATTACCACCAACTCAATAACGGGGACAACAAAGATTGGGAAAGATGGATAATGTTATGTATGGATCGAGATATGGAATGCTACCCCTGTCAAATCCCCCTATTAGTACAACTCTACCTAATAGTGATAACACTTAGATAGGAGGGGTGATGACCACCAAGGTGAAATAAGGAAAAAGGCACAAATTTAGAGCAACATGATCCATTTATATGACTCAACCGATGATCACTATTTTCATGACAAGTACATAAGGCATTAAAACTTGATATGAATTATTGAAACAAGTTACCTCCTATATGTCAAGCATCATAGTCATCAAATGAGACCGAGTTGGGGAAAATATGGGAAGCATCATCAATCATTTGTTTGTGGAGAACTATGGATCTTTTCTATGGGATTACTATATGTGATATGGATCAACTAGAGACAAAAATTCCTTTAGTTAACCCTATTTGGTGTCTTGGCTTCTAGAAAATCTTGTGTCTAGAATCCAATTAAAGAGATCGAGATCAAGAATCTTGGTGGAAGTATTACCTTGGTTTTCTCTAACCAAATTCTCAATTCTTTATATGTCCTCCTAAACCAATGTAGTAAATCTCATGTGGTATGTATTTACTGCATTCATGGCATCCACTTGAGCTTTGGTTTGTTTTTTCCAATGACCCTTCTCCCTTTGGTTCCTATAGGCTCGAAGCCTTCCCCTTCAAGCTACATTGATCCTGCTTACATCCTCTGTGTACTTCCCTTCCTCCTTCCCGCCTTCCATATCTACTAACTGACTCCCCTAAGAGTGTCTACCACAAGTGAACATGGATGGAGACTCCCTCAAACCCACTATCACCAAGAAAATTGTAACCAAGAACAACATAATTCACCCTAGTATAAGATTTTTCTCGAGCACTCAACCAACTAGGAAGAGGGTAGTGGACCTCCCCAAAATCTTGACCACACTTGAAAATGCTCGAGGATATGTAGGCCCATCCAAGAAAAACAAAAGTCTTAACTAGAGGGATAGGAGATTCAACTTCCCATTCACCCCATGAATTCTAATTACATCTGACTTGTCATTTCCCCTAATTTACATGGTTTTTTCAAGCCCTAGTGCATGCATTCTCATCATATGCTTAGGAAACCAATTAATTTGTAAGCGAGGTGGTAGACTAAACATCGAACATAAGAGCTAAGTGATGATGGCTTTCATCATTCCTCACCCCTTCTTCACATGCTCCACTATAATGCCACACCATTGCCACTTCTCTTTTGACTGAACAAGCATCAATATTGGCAATTAATCACACACCTAACACCTCATATGGGAACACACTTATTATAGTTGATTTGACACATTTTTACTAAATTTGGAGATAAGTATGTTCCTTTATTAATTTTCAAATTAGTCCAATTAAAAAATTATGTTGTATTTGTTGTTTGTGAGGACAATGGTTTTCTATGTCGTGTGATGATAAACAAGAAAAATAAAAATACCCTTTTAAAGATATCAAAATTTTATTTTTTATTAAATGTCAGGGATAAAGTTCGAGTGTTTTTGGATAATAATTCTCATGTTTTACTAAATGAAAAGTATGTCACATGATGTCACATGTCGATAGTTGTTTTAGGTTAAAGGTCATTTTAATGAACATAAATGTTCCTTACTAATGCTAGTTGCAGGAGATACTAGTAATTATAGTTGATTTGACACTTTTTTACTAAATTTGGAGATAAGTATATTCCTTTATTAATTTTCAAATTAGTCTAATTAAAAAATTATGTTGCATTTGTATGGTTGTGAGGACAATGATTTTCTATTTTATGTGATCATAAACAAGAAAAATAAAAATACATTTTTAAAGATACAATGTGAGGATTATAAAAGTTATATTTTTTACTAATTGTTAGGGATAAAGTGCAAGTGTTTTGGGATATGAATTCTCATGTTTTACTAAATGAAAAGTACGTTGCATGATGTCATACATCGATAGTTGTTTTATGTTGAAAGTTGTTTTAATGAACATAAATGTTCATTACCAATGATAGTTGAAGGAGATAATAGTAATTATAGTTAATTTGACACTTTTTACTAAATTTGGAGACACATATATTCCTTTATTAATTTTCAAATTAGTCTAATTAAAAAATTATGTTATATTTGTATGTTTGTGAGGACATTGATTTTCTATGTCGTGTGATAATAAATAAGAAAAATAAAAATACCCTTTTAAAGATACAATGTGTGGATTATCAATTTTTATTTTTACTAAATGTCAGGGATAAAGTGCGGGTGTTCTGGGATATGAATTCTCATGTTTTACTAAATGAAAAGTACGTTGCATGATGTCATATGTTGAGAGTTGTTTTATGTTAAAAGTTGGTTTAATAAATATAAATGTTCATTACCAATGCTAGTTGCATGAGATAATAGTAATTATAGTTGATTTGACATTTTTTTACTAAATTTGGAGATAATTATATTCCTTTATTAATTTTCAAATTAATCTAATTAAAAAATTATGTTGTATTTGTATGTTTGTGAGGACATTGATTTTCTATGTCGTGCGATCATAAACAAGAAAAATAAAAATACCCTTTTAAAGCTACGATGTGTGGATTATCAAAATTTTACTTTTTAATAAATGTCAGGGATAAAGTGCAAGTGTTTTGGGATATGGATTCTCATGTTTTACTAAATGAAAAGTATGTCGCATGATGTCATGGCGTTGTCTAACTGTTCTACAAATTTTTTTTTTCATTGGAATCCGACGACATAAATCTGCACAAAATCACTATTTTTTGTTGTTTAAAATCCATTTCTGAATGCAGAAATGGATTCAACATGCTGAAAAACCCCTGGGACACTCGGATTATACATAAATAATCACTAAAATACATTCGGAAATGGATTCAACATGCTAAAAAACCCCTGGGACACTCGGATTATACATAAATAATCACTAAAATATGCAGATCTAACAATTTCTTGTTGGATTTCAGGCAAAGGTCCCAGGAAAATATCATTGGAAAAGAGTCATTTCGTAGAACGTTTAGACTACGGTTGATGTCATATGTTGAAAGTTGTTTTAATGAACATAAATGTTCATTACCAATGTTAGTTGTAGGAGATAATAGTAATTAGTGCTTAATGTATTTCCATCCCATACAAAGGCTAATGGCAAGTGACACCTTGACTGTGTATTGATAACATGTCATGATTTTTCATATTCATCATTTATCATATTGTTGAACTATTTCACTTTGAAATATTATGTTACATATGATTGGTTATTTGTTTGGATTTAGTTTTACATTGAATGTGGTTTATGAAGAGTTTATTTTTGAACTTAGGTTTTTTATACTTCAAGTGGTATCAAAGCTTGTGCAAAGGCATTACCATTGTGCTAAAATGAAGAAATTTTACTATGAACAAAATATTACATTGAAATTGTTGGGTATGTGTTATGTTCTTTGCACTACTAGCTGTAGTGGTTGCTACGTTGCGTTGGGGGTTCGCCAAGACCCCCCCTTCATGGGTTGCAGAGGGGCGATAACCCCCTTTTGTGGGGGTTTGGGGGTAGCTCCCCCGAGAATTTTTTCCTCGAGAAACATGTCGCAATTTTGCCTTGATTTTCATGTCCATTGTTGGGCAGTTTTTCAGCACATGTTTTTTGCCGATGGTTTTGTATTTCCGGTTAAAGAATTAAGGTTATTGACTAATCTAGGTCATTGGGTTAGGGTTTTGGATGTCTTTGGATCCTATATGTATATTGTATTGTAAACAATGTATCACTATGTATGAATATGAAATATGTTGGTTTTCCCGGTTTGGATTTCCAGGGGAAAAATCTATGTGTAATGTTTGTATTAGCCATTGTATCTTTTTTGTTCTTTTACTGAAAATTTCTTTGCAGTAAATAATTGTACAAGGTTAAAATCTACATTTGGTATCAAAGCTTTGTTGGCTTCAGGGGGATGCCTTTGGGGTCAAGGGTTTGGCTCGGGATTGTGAAAAGCCTTGTTATAGTGGGAGATCTGTGGTATTGATTTTTCAGGTGAAAAGAAATGGTGAGCAGTTCAAAAATGGAGATTGAGAGGTTTAATGGGAAAAAGTTTTGAGTCGTGGAAACTCAAGATGGAAGACCAGTTGGTGGACAGAGATGAGTTGATCACGGTGGATCTAGGTACTGCACCTATAAGAACTTCAGTGGATGACTGGAAAAAGTTGGATTGGAAGGCAAAGAGCATAATCCGACTGTGTCTCTCAGATTTAGTATTACTGAATGTGTTAGAGGAAGCTACAACCAGATATTTATGGGATAAGTTGGGGAAGTTGTATCAGTTTAATTCCTTAGTAAATAAACTATTCTTGAGAAAGAAGTTATATAACATGACGATGAGAGATGGAGCCTCGGTGGCAGAGCATTTGAATGCCTTCAATATTGTTGTAAGTCAGTTAGTATCTGTTGAGATTAAAATTTCATATGAAGATAAGTGTATCATTTTACTGTGCTCTTTACCAGACTCATGGGATAGTCTGGTTGTGGCCATAGGTAGTAATACAACTGCCTTGAAGTTTGATGAAGTGGTCTCTGTTGACGATTAAATTTGTAACAAAGTTTTTCTAAAGCCTATTATTATAAAAGCTAAATTATACTAGTAGGTGGGACCCCCTTGTAGATTGAAGATCAATTCTGGTGCTTATTTGTTGTTATGCTACTGTTCGACATTCCTTTCATGGTTGACGATATCTTGTTTTATTGGACAATGGATCAAGCATATTATACATGGCTCCCATGTTGTTCCAAGCTCAAGTTTTATACTGATGTTTTTCATGGTTATCATTGTTGTCTATTCTTGGATATATTACTCGTGACACCTGCAACAGACATATGTTAGTAACAACAAATGAAAGGAAATTAAAAGGAGATTAAGCAATGTGAACCCAAATTAAAAGGAGAAACTATCCTATGCTAACATGTTATACTATATGCATTAAAAAGATTGTGGCAAATCCTAGCTAACATATGATAGCCGTGCGATTTATTGAGTTTGTATAGAACACAATTGACATGCATTTATGTATAGTGGAGATGGTAATATGTTATGTGGGTGGCGCTCTTGGAAATTAAGGGTTGTTGGTCTCGATGCATGGTTCAAAGTGGATGATTTGTTTGATTAGTAGCTAGCATGTACTAAGAATTGAATGAACTTGAAGTGTGGAGGTGATGTGCATTTACTACACATCACCTTTACTCCTTCCGTTGGCCGCCACCCTAGTCGGGTTATTGTTCAAACATTGTTGTTGTGGTTATGCTCTGATTTCTTAGCAAGGAGGAACCACTCAACCAACTTGCGTTTTAAGGCATTCGATTATAGGTATGTCTTTTTTTTGGCCCTTCATGAGCCCAAGGGTTTTATAGAAAAGATTGTTGGGCCTATCATGTTTACTATGGGTTATTGTGGATTGAAATGTATTCTCAATTAATTTAAATGCAAGCTCGCCCAATTGGTTATGTGACAATCATGTTGATTTTGGGTATCTAGTCATTGCATGTGTTATTAAAATGAAAACCCTATATCGATAATTGGACAGTTCAAAATACACAGTCGCTCTCTTGTGCTTGATAACCTAGTATTGTCGTTTGAGGAAGTTGCAGCCTCTCTTCACGTCAATGCGTGGTTTCCACAGCATGTTAGGTCGGTTGTTGACTTTTACCACAATCCAAGTATTTCGCTTGGCATTGAATTGGTTGATCGGTTGATACATAGTTACTGTCTTTCGACATTTGAATATTAATTAGATTGATAACTTGGCATGATGGTTGAGTTAATACTGTGCTGTGTGTTTAGAATTATAAATGGTAATGTTGCACTGTGGTTTTTGGGTAATTACCCACTGTGTATCTGGGGTTGCGCACTCAGAGGTAATCACAAGAGTTTTCTAGATATGGATTTGTTTCATTTTGATTATGGTATTATGAGCTAGGTATGTTGTTGTTAACTTGTGTTAGAGGGATAGCCCCACATTTTGAATGTCTAGAATCAAAGGAAATTTGGGCATGTATAGCCACAAAATGCAATTGTGTTTTGTCTAATGTTTGATTATTTCACGAAAGACTATGAGTTTGAATGATGATTGTTATTAGTGTGTTTAATTGGCAAGCCAGGATATTTGCAAGATAAATGTGGACCCTTGTGTTGATTGTCCATTACATATGCAATTTAATTATTTAATGAATTAAAGCACAAAATCAAGCACGATTTTTATGTCTACATTTGATGATTAAAATGGTTGGTAGTAGTCAATGAGCAGAGTGAAGAAATTGACTGTGTATTCATTTATGAGATTTCTTAGATATTAAATGAATAAAAACAAAGTGGTTACATATTTAATTAAGCACAATAGACTAGTTAATGAACAGAGTTGTTTGACTATGCACAAAGGTTTTTAGTTGGGTCAATGGTCATTTGGTCGGTGTATTTCCTTGTATAGAATGATTATATGGATGACTTAATCGATTTCATGAGCAGTATCTGTTTCCCTTTCCCCCACCATTATTCCTCTTTCCGCTAATTATACCCCCCTCACTTTCCCATATTCATTTTTCACTCCCTGTTCTAGAATTGATTACGGATGAAAGAATTTCTATGTGAAGCAACTGGAAGTGGCAATGTCTTGGTTGGATTACAATGATGTTTCTTTGATTTGCATTACAAATGATTGTTGTTGTCGTTCAGCAGTAACCGTGTTCTCTTCCCCCTCGTTATACCGTGTTTCTCTCAACACAAACCCCTCGCATATCCCAGAACCTTTTGTTCACCCCCTGCTCATCGACAAATAGTTTAACAATTGGTATGGATTAGATTGCATGAGTATGATATATTGCTGAGCCAAAATCTATTTCATATTTTTAAAGAGTTGTCATGTATGGTTAATTAAAATATCATTTGCTAATCAATCACGCATGCAGGGATGAGTTATTCAAATAAAAATCTAAAAACAGAGGCCTATTACACCTCTATCAAAGAGAAGGCCGCTACTGTCCCTTCCGCATCTTCAGATAATTCTGGAAAATCTATGTCCTCCCACTTGCATTGGAAGGACAATTGTTCTCATATGATCAACAACATGAGACTTAAGGATTCCACACAGCCTAAGGTAGGTGCAGAAGGAATAAAATATGATAGCATCAACAAAGGAAAGATGGCCTCAGAAACCAGAAAATATGGCTTTTGAGTTTTATTTTATCTATTATTGGTGACAATTGACTTCAAGAATGTTTGAACAATATTTTTTATTTGTGGAAATATGAGTAATGTTTTTGGAAATAATTTCAAATATCATGAGCTAAATTAACAAATGTGAATATGTGGATGGGAGCCACAAGGAGGTGTGTTTTGCTTAACTAATAATTATATTATTATTGTCATAAGCTAATGGGAGTCACAAGGGGTCCCATCTACTAGTTATTATTTAATTATGACCCTCATTATGATTAGTACTTTTCCCCCTAACTAAAAGTTGGTTGAATCTTTAAATTAACTTAACTAATGAGTTGGTTCAACTACTTCAACCAATTCTAATTTGTTAATAGCAAAATGAAAGGGAGGAACAAGAGGAGGATAGATGCAGAAGCATACTAAGGTTTGCTCTTTGAGTTTATGTTGAGATAGTTCACTTTTCATTCATTCATTATTCGTCACAAGCCTAATTCTCTTTTATGATAGCAGGGTCTTATTGTAGACAACAATATTCAAGGCTGAATCACATCATTCAAACACTTGTTTTCAGAGGTGTTGATCTATCTTTGATAGTCTGTGTAGACTTGTCTGTTTGTGAATTAATTTTCATGACTGACAAAGGCTATTGTGCAGAGTCGAGTGGACAACAATTTGTGGCAAGATGATCTATCTTTTAGAGTTCATTTTTGGTTTTCTGTTAGAGGTCCTTTTGTATGTTCCATCGGGGATGTCTAAGTTTGACTTTGGTCCAAAATTTTTGCATGATATTTTGTAAAGAAACTGACTCTTTGGTGAATTTGAATGAAATAAAGGATTGCTTTATGTCTCATCTGTCTTGATTATCATCTTGGTGACTTTACTTCTATCTTTACATTTATTTCAGCAGCTTATATGTTCAGAAAATTACATAAAAATTAAATTTCTAGCAAGATTTTTGCTGATAAACGACTAGCCTAAGCACTCGTAATTAATACTTGTGAGTTAGGATGTTATTTTTGTTGGCTATAAACATAGGGTGATATTCCTATCTACTTTTCTCTATCCAAGCAGAGTCTGAAAATGCTTGAGTAGGATCATTTCATATTGTTTCCTCAACATTTATTTGGC
Source organism: Picea abies (assembly GCA_900067695.1). NCBI lineage: Eukaryota > Viridiplantae > Streptophyta > Pinopsida > Pinales > Pinaceae > Picea > Picea abies. The sequence continues at coordinate 8,522 of CBVK0100020778.1, forward strand.
GACCATACTGGGGAGATCTTCGATATCTCTCCGGTTAATTTTTATACTCGATTTTCATCAATACATCTTTCTTTTCTTATATTGATTCTTAATGACTGTTCCTGTTGCAAGGCAACCCAATATTGAGCTTGGCCTTCAAGATCAGACCAACATTGCTTTGAATCTGTTTAATACCATCTTAGACACTGCCAACACCCATGCTGAGCTTAACCACTCTTGGGCAACAATTGAACGAGATATTAGCGCTCAAGAACAAATGGAAGCTAGATGTAGACAATCCATAAGTCAACAGTAACCTTTCCTTTTCTCCAGTTTTGGCCTTTCTTTCATGTCCTTAGATTCTCGTGCTTCTAGAAGAAGAAGAGGCTTGTCACCTGAAATCAATCCTATTGCTGAAATAGGAAGGAGAAACGTTGTGTTATCTGCCCAACAAAGTGTTCTAAGGAGAACTTTATCTTATTCATCCAGTTCGTCTTTCTTTCCCTCGCCTATTATCCACAAGATGGCATCTAGTGGAGGCTCTGGTGTCACTGGAAGTGTGCCATCTTCTCAATCTTAATTGTCATCAGTGATTGGTAGCTTCTATAGCCACCATATCCTTGTACAATCTACCACAAACCCCACTAAAGTCATTAAAAAGTATGGACTTTTTCAATTCGAAGAAGACACCACAACCACACCATGGCATGTGTCCTCTCCTCTTAACCTAACACCTGCTACTCATCCACTTCCGAAGTTTAAAGATCACTTGCCTAAGTTTCCAGGAAATAACACTGTCAGTACAAACAAACACCTAGTGGAATTTTCTAATGTTTGTCATAACATAGGGGCCAACGACAATGACACTTGCATGCACTTGTTCATCAAATCCTTGGAAGGAAAGGTTGCGACCGACTTCTTTGACCTTCCTCCTAAGATTCTATGTACTTGGGAGGAATTACTCTATTGGTTCTGATCCACTTATGGGCAATCCAAAAGCCCCGTCGAGAAGTTAAGGGAATACAGTAATGTTACCTATAAGGATGATGAGACCATCAAGTCTTTCAACTTGTGTTTCACCAAGTTGTACAATCAAATCCTCGAACTCATCTGCCCTCAGAGCCAAGCTGCTTTCATGCATTACTACAATGCATTGCCTTCTTCCTACCGTCATAGGCTCAAGGAAAAATCCATTGATAATATCGGTTCCGCTCTGCATACTTTCTCAGAGAATGAATAATAGCTTGAAAGAACTGGTCTTCCCCAGGGAGAATCAATTAGAAAGACAGACATGTCCACACTCTTTCAACTAGTACAATATATGAACAATTGCATGATATATTTCGAGCGAAAGGGCACATTCTCCCCTCTCACACCTAGAGCTTCATCCTCTTCTGCACCCCACTTTAGAAATCTGGTTGAGAACAATTTTCAGCCTAAATCTATCCTGCCTCGGAGTTGGTGTAACTTTTGTGAGGAACACCACAAGGAAACCACGTGTGAGGTAAATAAGAGTGTCAGAGATAAGATATTTGGTAAAAGACCAGAAGCTACTATCGTTGTCCTAGAATTTGCAGAGTCAGAGGATGTCAGGGTCATCAACACTAGGAAAAAATCCTACGCTCCCAAGAGAAAATTTGATTCTCCCCACAGTTCTTCTACCATGAGCTCATCCTCACATGTTGCTACTCCCTAGGTTCCTAAAGTTCTTGAGAGTCAAGGAATCACTCCCCCTCTCCCCTCTTCCAAATACAATATCTTGAATCAGTTGGCCAACATCAAAGCAGATGCAACTCTCCTAGACATGGTTGTCATCCTTGAACAACAGATGCATCTAAAACAATTCATGGAAGGAAAAGGTTCCATGGTAGCCAATATTTTTGAAGAGGTAAACGAAGAGGATTTCTCTGTAAATAAAGTAGTTGTACATAACTTTAGATACCCTCTAAAAAATACCCCTTTTTATATTTAAGTAAAGATTATGGATAAGATTGCCCATTGTTGCCTTATTTATGGCGGTTCGGGCCCAAGTGTGATGTTGAAGATTATTATGGAAGAGCTAGGCTTGTCTTGTACAAATGAAAATGCCAGAAGCATGCTCTCCTATAATAATATACAACAAAAGACCATATGTGATATTAAAGATGTGACTTTAGTTTTGTGCGCTCATCCTGAGATAAGGACAACCCTCAATATTCAGGTAATTGATATGCCTATAAGAAATTATTCAATTATTTTGGGAAGAGATTGGAAAGCCTTAACAGGTGGATACCTCTCACTTGAAGGAACACATTTTTCCGTTCCTCGGAATGGAAAAAAACGTTATAGTCCTTAGAGAAGGAAGGATACCACCTTACATAGAAAGTGTCCCATAGCCTCATGTAAACTATCTCGAAGAGGACTTAGGAGTGTATTCCATCTTTGTTGAGGGGGATAATATTCCTTTGGAACAAATCAATTTAGATGATGGTATGTGGCACATGCCCTTTGATGGTTCATGCTCTAATGAAGGTAATGGAGTTGGTATTGTCTTGATTTCTTGTGTAGGAAAAATTCATAACTTTTCTTATAGGTTGGAGTTTGCTTGCACAAACAACGTCACTGAATTTGAAGCTCTATTATTAGGCATTGAAAATGCCTATAATCTTGGCTGTGGTCACCTTTCATTTTTTGGAGATTCTGAGCTTGTTGTTAACCTTGTACGTAATATTTATTCCCCCAGCAACAAACAATACACCCAAATTGTTTGGGCACTTATCTCGAACCTATTATATTTCAATATCACTCACATAAAGATGAAACTAAACTCAATGGATGATCGGTTAGCTATTTTTGAAGCTTCTCCTACTCGACAACTTCTGCCACACAGACCTGATTGTACCTTCCAATATCTTTATTGTCCACATATCCTCAACAATATAGAATCTTGGTAGGTCTTCCCTAATGATGAGAGCATTTGTGCTTTTATCCAAAATGAACCTTTTAAGCCTAGGAAATTATATCCATAGAAGATAACAAGATTCTTAAAGGCTTGACTCCTCTAGAGAGTTCATTTTCTTCGAGTGATGTAGGCAACAAGAAGAAACAAAAAGAAGAAGAGTTGAAAAGGAAGGTGGGTGAAACTGTCTACTTGAACATTGGGACACTCGAGACTCCAAAGAACGTTAAAATAGTTGCCAAATGTTTGGGTGAAGAGAGAGCGAAGTTTGCCAAGCTGCTTGGTGAATTTCAAGATGTTTTTGATTGGTCTTATGAGGATATTCGTGGTTTTGATCCTGGTCTTATACAACATGTCATCCCCATCCAGGAAGGCGTAAAACCAATCAGGCCAAAAAAAAGACCTATTAACCTTGAGCTAGAAGCAACTATTAGAAAGGAGTTGGAAAAATTTTTGAAGGCTGGAATCATCTTTCCGGTAAAGTATTCTGAATGGGTTTCAAATCTAGTTCATGTTCAGAAAACAATTGGTTAGATAAGATTATGTGTTGATTTTCGCGCATTAAACCGATCTACCATAAAATACCACTTCCCTCTTCCTAACATGAAAATGATTTTATAGCAAGTTGCAGGGTCACAAATGATGTCCTTACTTGATGGTTTCTCCGGTTACAATCAAATCAAGGTCAAAAGGGCAGATAAATATAAAACCACCTTTATTACTCGTTCGAGTACCTTTGCTTATGAACGTATGCCTTTTGGTTTATCTAATATAGGTGCCACCTTTCAAAGAGCTATGCAATTAGCTTTTGACGACTTGATCGGTAAAATCATTCAGATCTACCTTGATGACTTATCAATTAACTCTAAAATCCGATCAGATCATTTTGGTCATTTGAGAAAAGTTCTCATGCGATGTAGGAAATTTGGCATTTCTCTAAATCCTTCCAAGTCCATTTTTGGCGTTACCAAGGACAAACTCCTGGGACACATCGTCTCTGATTTAGGCATAAGAATTGATCCTAAAAGGATTGCTGCTATCCTTAATCTTCTTGCTCCCACTTTCAAGAAAGAAGTTCAAGCTTTTATGGGGGTTATTAACTTTGTCCGTAGGTTTGTCCCAGATTTTGCTGTGATGGTCAAACCAATTCATAATTTTCTTAAGCAAGATCATTCTTTTTCTTGGACAGACGATGTCAAAAATGATTTTGAAGGGATTAAGAATGCAATCAGTTCCGCACCGGTTTTGGCAAAGACGGATTTTGAGAAGGAATTCATGATATATACTAATGCAACTGGGGAGGCAGTTTCTGTTGTCCTCATGCAACATGATGACTAAGTGAATGAAAAACTGGTGGCTTACATGAGTCAAAGTTTGTCTAATGATGAATTTAAATATTCTTTTATTGAGAAACATGCTTTCACTTTTGTTAAGGCCATTGAAAAGTTTTGCCACTACATCTTAGGTAATCATACGTTGGTAAAGGTCCCTTTACTTGGTATCAAGTTTTTTATCTCACAGACTTATCCTTCAGGAAAAATTGCACATTGGCTTGACAAGATCCAGGAGCATGATTTGAATATCATAACTTCTACCACTATCAAGGGACGTGACCTAGCCCTTCACTTGGCTCAACGTGCTGAGAATGGTGAAGAAATTGATGAAGAAGATAGTTCCCTTTCATCCCTCTTTTACATTAACGATCAGATCCTCCCTGTGTTTGAACATCCTTGGTACAAGAATTTGGTTTATTATTTACAAAACCAAATATGTCCAGACAACTTAGACACTCATCAAAGGAGAAGACTTTGTCTTGAATCTGCAAAATATGTCAGTATAGGAGACCTTTTATTTTGAAGATCCGTTGATGGTGTGTTGCTTCGTTGTGTAAACAATGAAGACGCACATAAACTGTTGCAAGAAGCTCATGGCTCATTAAATTCTGTCATTCATGTAGGAGTTCATTTTTCTGTTAAAACTAATGCTTTCAAAATTATTAGAAAAGGATACTATTGGCCTTCAATCTTTCGTGACTCTTATGTTTTTTCGAGGTCTTTTGACAAGTGCCAAAAATTTGTTGGGAAAGAACGCCTTTCAGCCATGCCATTACAACCGGTCCTACCAGACTTTCGTTTTTCAAAGTGGGGATTGGATTTTATTGGTCCTATTAACCCCCCTTCTTCATCCAGACAAGTTTTTATTTTGACATCCACAAACTATTTTACAAAATGGATTGAAGTTGTCCCACCTAAGCATTCCACAGATGATCAAGTAATTTCTTTTCTTGAAAATAATATTTTTTCCAGATTTTGTCTTCCATTAGAAATTATTACAGACAATGGCCCCACTTTTATTTCTACTAAGCTGACTCAATTTCTGGCCAAGTTGGGGGTTAAACATTTCACCTCCTCATCTTATTACCCCCAAGGAAACGGGCAGGCCGAATCTACCAACAAAAATCTTGTAAGAATCATCAAAAGGCTCATCGAAGATAAGCCTCATCAGTGGCATACTCTCCTCACCTACGCCCTCTGGGCATATCGAACTACTGCCAAGGTAAGCATTGGTTGTACTCCTTTTCAGCTTGTTTATGGTCAAGAAGCCCTCTTGCCAACGGAGTTGGAACTTTCTTCCTTAAGGTTGATGCTACAAATCAAAGAGTTAATTTCTTTAGATGTTTCGCAAAGGATAAATGCACTACTAGATTTGGAAGAACAAAGGATGTTTGCCTTGGAAAATATTAAAAGGAGGCAACAAATTGTTAAGAAGGATTTCAACAAGACTGTCAAGATTGTCAACTTCAAGGTAAATGAAAAGGTCTTGTTATGGGATTCAACTCACGCTGATAAGGGAAGACATTCAAAATTTCAGAAATTATGGCTGGGTCCTTTCAAGATCGCTTTTGTCTTAGGTACCAATTCTTACATTCTAAAAGACTTACATGAGCGATTGTTTTCCTACAACACTAACGGTTCTCACTTAAAGCATTACGTGGAACCAACTTGAAAAGGTCTGACGCTATCTGGATTTTCTGTATTTTAGTAATATAGCTCTGTTTCAGTTTTCACTATTTTTCCTTTCCAGCTTACAGTAGTTGATTTCCGTTTCTATTTTAAGCATTTCCTATTGTTTTTACTTTTGTCACTTTATTTCTGCTATTTTAATTTTCTGCAATTTTATTCTGCTGGATTTTGCTTTTTGTCATTTTTTAGTTTAGTCATGAATAAGATGTTGGATTAGTTATGCCACAGTGACACTCCTACGAGATATTGTTAGTCAATAACAATCAAGCTTACACGGCTATCATGATGTTTTCCCTGATGACACACTTGAATTTGTTGTCCACTTTCACTGCTGTCTTATAAAGAGATTGGTTATCTCCCGCTTCTTCTTTCCACTTCTTCATCCATTTGAAAATAAAAGAGCATTTAATTTTTCTCCTTGAATTAAGAGCCGATTTTGGTTGAATGATTATGCATACAGGGATAAACCCCCCTCATACTTAACATTTTTCATGAGTTATTCCCAAATTCCCAGTCTTTTTTCCATAAATCCGCTCACTTCCCCTTGTTGCGTAATTATTTTGGTTACATCTTCTAAAATTACTACTCTTGGTCTGCAAAACCATGAGTTATAAGTTCTAAATCTGTTGAAAACAAATTTCCTCGTGGAGTCGCTAGTTTTTTGACGATTAAATTCCCAACGAAGTTTTGCCCGCAGAGTTTTGCTAAAGCCTATTATTATAAAAGCTAAATAATACTAGTAGGTGGGACCCCCTTGTAGATTCAAGATCAAGTATGGTGCTTATTTGATGTTATGCTATTGTTTGCCACTGCTTTCATGGTTGATGATATCTTGTTTGATTGGATAATGGATCAGGCATATTATACATGGCTCCCTTGCTGTTCCAAGCTCAAGTTTTATACCAATGTTTTTCATGGTTATCATTGTTGTCTATTCTTGGATCTATTACTTGTGACACCTGCAACAGACATATGTTAGTAACAACAAATGAAAGGAAATTAAAAGGATATTAAGCAATGTGAACCCAAATTAAAAGGAGAAACTATCATATGCTAACATGTTATACTATATGCATTAAAAAGATTGTGGCAAATCTTAGCTAACATATGATGGCCATGCGATTATTGAGGTTGTATAGAACATAGTTGACATGCATTTATGTATAGTGGAGATGGTAATATGTGATGTGGGTGAAACTCTTGGAAATTAAAGGTTGTTTGTCTCGATGCATGGTTCAAAGTGGATGATTAGTTTGATTAGTAGCTGGCGTGTACTAAGAATTGAATGAAATTGAAGTGTGGAGGTGATGTGCATTTATTGCGCATCACCTTTACTCCTTCCGTTGGCCGCCACCCTAGTCGGGTTATTGTTCAAACATTTTTGCTGTGGTTATGCTCTGATTTCTTAGCAAGGAGGAACTGCTCGACCAACTCACGTTTTAAGGCATTCGATTACAGGTATGTCTTTTTTTTGGCCCTTCATGAGTCTGCTCTAGTTATGAAATGGATGTTGGCTCAAAAGTATTGGTTTGTGTCTTCCTTAAGTATTGCAACTATGTAAAATTGTGATTGTGAAATGAAATGTTGATTATTTTCTCTGCAATGATGTTGAAGTCATAGTGTTACTGGTTATCTTGGGCGTTAACAGTCACAAGAGATCTATGTTGTCCTTGTTGGTTTAGTTGGAGGATATTTGTTGGTCTTGGTTGGCTATCTTCACACTTTCGTATTGTTGTATCCAGTTTGTGGGATTTTATGGGGTTTAATGATTGGAAGCGCTTGTGTCACCGCGCATTGTACATTTGGGTATTGGGTTGTTTTCACTACAAAGGGTTGCATAGTGAGTTATGTTGTTCTTTATTGGCCATGTCTTCACCTCAATGTTGTGGTTGTTTGACTAAAGAGACATGAGGGTTATACCCTGCGTGTGTTAGGTATCAGTACCAGGCCGAGTTAGAGCCTTATTCCTCTGTTATGGCCTCTCATGTCACAGGTTTTCATCACCTTGTCCATGAAGTAAGTTGTGGTGTTCTCTGTGTATGTGTCGTTAGTCTCAGAGGTTTTACCATTGAAAGGAGTTGACTCTAGTGTTGGCCAAGAAGCAAACCCTTAACTCCTCCAGCCTGAGGGTTTTATAGAAAATATTGTCGGGCCTGTTAGGTTTACTATGGGTTATTGTGGATTGAAATGTATTCTCGATTAATTTAAATGTAGGATCGCCCAATTGGTTATGTGACAATCGTGTTGATTTTGGGTATTGCCTGTGTTATTAAAATGGAAATCCTATGTCGATAATTGGACAGTTCAAAATACACAGTCGCTCTCTTATGGTTGATAACCCAGTATTTTCTTTTGAGGAAGTTGCAACCTCTCTTCACGTCAATGCGTGGTTTCCACAACATGTTAGGTCGGTTGTTGAATTTTACCATAGTCCAAGTATTTCGCTCGACATTCAATTGGTTGATCAGTTGATACACAATTACTATCTTTTGACATTTGAATATTAATTGGATTGATAACTCGACACAATGGTTGAGTTAATACTATGTTGTGTGTTTAGAATTATAAATGGTAATGTTGCACCATGGCTTTTGGGTAATTACCCACTGTGTATCTGGAGTTGCGCACTCAGAGGTAATCACAAAAGTTTTCTAGATATGGCTTTGTTGCATTTCGATTCTGGTATTATGAGGTTGGGTATGCTGTTGTTGCCTCGTGTTAGAGGGATAGCCCCACATTTTGAATGTCTAGAATCAAAGGAAATTTGGGCATGTACAACCACAAAATGCAACTGTGTTTTGTCGAATGTTTGATTATTTCACGGAAGACCCTGAGTTTGAATGATGATTGTTATCAGTGTGTTTAATTGGCAAGCCAAGATATTTGCAAGATGAATGTGGATCCTTGTGTTGGTTTTCCATTACGTATGCAATTTAATTGTTTAATGAATTAAAGAACAAAATCAAGCACGATTTTTATGTCTACATTTGATGATTAAAATGGTTGGCAGTAGTCAATGAGCAGAGTGAAGAAATTGACTGTGTATTCATTTATGAGATTGCTCAGATATTAAATGAATAAAAACAAAGTGGTTAAAGATTTAATTGAGCACAATAGACTAGTTAATGAACATAGTTGTTTGACTATGCACAATGGTTTTTAGTTGGGTCAATGGTCATTTGGTCGGTGTATTTCCTTGTATAAAATGATTATATGGATGAATTAATCCATTTCATGAGCAATATCCGTTTTCCTTTCCCCCACCATTATTCCTCTTTCCACTAATTATACCCCCTCGCCTTCCCATATTCATTTTTCACTCTCTATTCTAAAATTGATTACGGTCGAAAGAATTTCTATGTGAAGCAACTGGAAGTGGCAATGTCTTGGTTGGATTACAATGATGTTTCTTTGATTTGCATTATAGTTGATTGTTGTTGTCAATAAGTAGTAACCGTGTTATTTTCCCCCTCATTATATCATGTTTCACTCAATACAAACCCCTCGCATATCCTTGAACTTTTTGTTCACCCCCTGCTCATTGACAAACAATTTAACAATTGGTATGGATTGGATTGCATGAGTCTGATATATTGTTGAGCCAAAATCTATTTCATATTTTTAAAGAGTTGTCATGTATGGTTAATTAAAATATCATTTTCTAATCAATCATGCATGCAGGGATGAGCTATTCAAATAAAAAGCTAAAACCAGAGGCATATTACGCCTCTGTCAAAGAAAAGGCCGCTATTGTCCCTTTCGCATCTTCAGATAATTCTGGCAAATCTGTGTCCTCCCACTTGCATTGGAAGGACAATTGTTCTCATATGATCAACAACATGAGACTTAATGATTCCACACAGCCTAAGGTAGGTGCAGAAGGACTAAAAGATGATAGCATCAACAAAGGAAAGATGGCCTCACAAACCGGAAAATATGGCTTTTGAGTTCTATTTTATCTATTGTTGGTGACAGTTGACTTCAAGAATGTTTGCACAATATATTTTATTTGTGGACATATGAGTAATGTTTTTGGAGATAATTTCAAATATCATGAGCTAAATTAAAAAATGTGAATATGTGGATGGGAGCCACAAGGAGGTGTGTTTTTATTAACTAATAATTATGTTATTATTGTCATAAGCTAATGGGAGTCAGAAGGGGTCCCACCTACTAGTTATTATTTAATTATGACCCTTATTATGATTAGTACTTTTACCCCTAACCAAAAGTTGGTTGAATCTTTTAATTAACTTAACTAATGAGCTTGTTCAACTACTTCAACCAATTCTAATTTGTTAAAAGCAAAAGGAAACGAAGGAACAAGAGGATGATAGAAGCAGAAGCATTCTAAGCTTTGCTCTTTGAGTTTATGTTGAGATAGTTCAGTTTTCATTCATTCATTATTCATCACAAGCCTAATTCTCTTTTATGATAGTAGGGTCTTATTGTAGACAACAATATTCATGGTTGAATCACATCATTCAGACACTTGTTTTTCAGAGGTGTTGATCTATCTTTGATAGTCTGAGTAGACTTGTCTGTTTGTGAATTAATTTTCATGACTGACAATTAAGGCTATTGTGAAGAGTTGAGTGGGAAGCAATCTGTGGCAAGCTAATCCATATTTTAGAGTTCAGTTTTGGTTTTCTGTCAGAGGTCCTTTTGTATGTTCCATCGGGGATGTCTAAGTTTGACTTTGGTCCAAAATTTTTGTATGAGATTTTGTAAATAAAATTACTCTTTGGTGAATTTGAATGAAATAAAGGATTTCTTTATGTCTCATCTGTATTGATTATCATCTTGGTGACTTTACTTTTATGTTTACATTTATTTCAGCAATTGATATGTTCAGAAAATTACATAAAAATTAAATTTCCAGTAAGCTTTTTGTTGATAAAAGACTAGCCTAAGCACTCATAATTAATACTTGTGAGTTAGGATGTTATTTTTGTTGGCTATAAACATAGGGTGATATTCCCGTCTACTTTTCTCTAGCGAAGAAGAGTCTGAAAATGCTTGAGTAACATCATTTCATATCTTTTCCTCAATAATCTCATCCTTGTTGTCGAAGGAGATGAGATAGAAGAACATGGAAGGACATAACACATATGCATTATTTGAAATAGGATGCTCTTAGGAAAGAAATAGATACAAGTTGTCAAGTGGGAGATCTAAGTCTCAGGGAAGATCTAAGTTTCTCAAAAAGTTTGTAAAGGTATGCTGGAGATGTGGAAAAGAAAGGCACTACAAGAAGGAGTGTAGATCCAAAGTTGAGAAAAAGAAGGGATATGAAGAATCTCCTTCTACAGAAGAAAAGACTTCCAAGGAAGAAGGAGGGGATGTGTACTAGGCTTCTTCAAGCACACATGCAGATCATGAGGCATGGTTGGTTCACTCAGGTGCATCATTTCATATGACTCTCCACAAGGAGTGGTTATGTGAATATGAAAGGTATGATGGAGGTAATGTTTCTAGGTGATGACTCGACAACCAAAATCATAGGTCGAGGAAAAGTCAAGTTGAGGCTCAAAGATGGAGGGATTAGAACACTACTTGGTGTTCTGTGCATCCTAGGATTGGCCATAAGTTTTATTTATGTAAGCAAAATGAACGATCCAGGGGTAAAAACAATATTTGAAAAGAAAAGCTATAGGATGGTCCGAGGAACAATGGTGTTGGTGAAGGGAGTTCAGTTTGGAACTCTATATAACCTGCAAGGAAGCACTATTAGTGATGGGTGTAATAGTTTCATTGTTCTTTATATTGGAGTTGAAGAAGAAAGAACTCCTACAGTCTCTAGAGAAAAGGTTATGATGTGGCACCAAAGACTCGGGCATATCGGAGAGAAGGGTCTTTGACTACTACACGGTAAATGTATGGTTGAAGGTATGTCTAACTTCTCTTTGGATTTTGATTTATGTGAACATTGTGTATATGGAAAGCGAAATCGGGTAATATTCCCCTCTAGTGCAACAAGGGAAAAATGAATTTTACAGCTAGTTCACAGTGATGTGTTTGGACCTATATCGGTTCCATCATTGGTAAAATCTGTGTACTATGTCTCATTTATAATTGAATTCTCGAGGAATACTTGGATGTATTTCCTCAGGAAGAAATTTGAACTCTTTGACAAGTTTAAAGAGTTTAAGGCTCTTGTTGAGAATCAAATAGATAAAAGAATTAAGGTGTCGAGGATAGATAATGGTGGAGAGTTCTGTGGGAAGGAATCTGAAGAATTTCGTAAGAAGTGTGGTATAGAAAGGTAGAAGAATACTCCATATACACCTCAACAGAATGGAGTTGTAGAAAGGATTAGCAATACGCTGATGGAAAAAGAAAGGTACATGCTTAGTGGTGCTAGGTTAGGGAAAGAATTATGGGCAAAGGCAGTGGGTACTGCATGTTACCTGGTCAACAAATCACCCTCATCAGTGCTGGATGACAAGACTCCACAAGAGGTATGGACTAGTAAGCAACCTTCTCTCACACATCTCAAGGTATTTGGTTGTTAGGCTTGTGTTCATGTTCCAAAGGAAAACAAGAGTAAGCTAGATAAGAAGGTTGAAAAGTGTATCTTTATTCGGTATAAAAATGGTCTCAAAGGTTATAAGATTTGGAACCCAGAAACTAAGATGGTTGTGTATAGACGAGATGTGTTATTTAGAGAATTGAAGGATGTTGTTAAACAAGAAGTCCTACAGAGTAAGGAAGAACCAGAGAAAATAGAGTTTGATTTAAAGGATGATGAATCAAACTCTACAAAAGAACAAGAATCAAAAGAAGAAGATCCTCATACTGCAATAGTGAGGAGATATGTTCGAGAAAGAAGGATACCAGAAAGGTATACTCCATCTGATTTTTGTTCAAATTTTGCTTTGTCTATTAGTAATGATGATCCTAGAACTGTGAGGGAGCCAGTGGCTTCAGAGGATGGAAAATTTTGGAAAAATGCCATGGATGAAGAAATCACAGCCTTGGATAAGAATGAGGCTTGGGATCTAGTGGAGTTGCTGTCTGGAAGAAATCCCATTGGCAACAAATGGGTATTTAAAAATAAGTTGAATGCAGAAAGGAAAAGTGGAGAAATACAAAGCTCGGTTAGTAACAAAGGGTTATTCCCAGGTTGAGGGAATTGATTTTGGTGAGATTTTTTCTCCTGATGCCAGGTTAAGTTCTATAATATTTTTTTTATTTGGTGCTGCTGCATTTGATTTTGAAGTAGAACATATGGACGTGAAGACAAAATTCCTACATGGGAATTTGGAAGAAGAAATCTATATGAAGCAACCATAACATTTTGTCGTGAAGGGAAAGAAGGAGTTGGTATGCAAGCTGAAAAAGTCCCTGTATGGTTTAAAACAATCACCAAGCATGTGATGTCAAAAATATGATACTTATATGTTGGGACTTTGCTTCACAATAAGCAAAGAGGACCACTGTGTGTATTTTAAATTAATTGGTGATCATTTGATATATTTGGTCTTGTACGTGGATGACATGTTGCGGATAGGAAACAACAAGGAGATTATCCAGGATGTGAAAACCCAGTTGTCCTCTAAATTTGACACAAAGGATATTGGTGCTGCAAATTTCATTTTGGGCTTGGAAATTAAAAGAGGTTGGAAAAAGAGGAAACTCAGGTTAAATCAAAGAAAATATGTCGAGACAATTTTGCAGAGGTTTAAAATGCAGGAAGGTAAACCGATCAAGATCCCTATTCCTGTTGGTGTAAAGTTATCTGTGGATCAGTGTTCCAAGACACAGGAAGAGGAGGAGGACATGTCTTGTGTTCCATATGCGAGTGCAGTTGGAAGTTTGATGTATGCAATGGTCTGTACTAGATTAGACATTTCACATGCAATGGGAGTTTTGAGTAGGTATATGACAAAACCAGGGAAGGAGCATTGGACAACAGTAAGAAGGGTTTTTAGGTATTTGCGTGGCACTGCTAGCTATGGATTGTGCTACCAAGAAAGACCAGGATTGGACAGAGTGTTGGACATTCATGTCTTTGTGGATGCAAACTGGGTTGGAGATCTGGATCGTAGGAGATCTACAAGAGGGTATGTGTTTAACCTGCTTGGAGGAGAAATCAGTTGGATGAGCAAAAGACAGGTTGTAGTGGCACTTTCAACTACATAAGTCGAATACATGGCATCTACTCATGCAAGTAAGGAAGAAGTATGGTTACAAATATTGTGCTCAAGTATTGGGTTGGTACAACAAGCTGTAAGGATAGATTGTGACAGTCAGAGTGCAATTTTTTTGTTGAAGAACCCGACTTATCATTCAAAGACAAAGCATATTGATATTCAATATCACTTTGTGAGAGACATGGTTGAAGAAAAGAAAGTGTTGCTGATGGAGGTGGACACTTTGAAGAATGTTACAGATTCATTATCAAAATCTATGAGCACTGAGAAGTTCTCTTGGTGTAGAGGATCCATGGGCATTGTTGCCCTGGATTAGTGACTATGTAACCCTGTAACCCCATGTGTGCAAAGAAAACAACAAGTGGGAGAATGTTAGGTATGTGTTATATTATTTGCCTCGGGAAACATGTCGCATGTTTGCCTCATTTCCACATGGTTTTTGCCGATGGTTTTCTATTTTCGGTTAAGGTATTAGGGTTGTTGACTAATCCAAGTCATTGGGTTAGGGTTTTGGATTCCGTTGGCTCCTATATGTATATTGTATTGTAAAAAATGTATCGCTATGTATGAATATATGATATGTTGGTTTTCTCGGTATGGGTTTCCAAGGGAAAAATCTCTATGTAATGTTTGTATTTTTTCTGTTCTTTTACTAAAAATATGTTTGCAGTAAATAATTGTACAAGGTTAAAATCTACATAAATTTTATTTTTGAGTTTACTAAGATAAAAAAGGTACATGAAATCTTATTTTTGAGTTTACTAAGATAAAAAAAAGTCTATTGTTACAAGTAGCTCATCCAACATAGACCAAATTTCTAAATATGTTTTTGTGATATGTGTTGAAAGTTGATTATGTGGAAAATGTGTTGAAGGTTGATTTAACGAATTTCATCAGATAGTTTTACTAAAATTCGATTCTATATGTACTCCTACATTCCCATCTGCCATAATAATCATTTCCTTCACTTTCCATTTGGGCCCTAAATCCACTTGTGTTCCCCATTTTATCCATGTATTGTTCTACTCTTAATCTATTCCATATGTGCCTTGTTGTATCCATGAATATATTTTCAGCCCTAGTTGCATTCTTGTTACCTTGTCACTCTAAATAGTTCATCATCTTCATGATTACTCCATCCTCGATCTTTGTCCTTGCACTCTCGGGTTCGCATCACCTCAAAATTATACTTTAAATTTCTTAAAACACAACTTTATGTCATGATTTTGTTTTGACATTCCTAACCTTGCAAATATGCTTCACCCCTTCCTATTACCATTCCACAAGCCCTAATGCACTTAGTCTATAGAGTTGTATCCTTCTACATGTTTCCAAGATTCAAAATGTGACCTTGTCACTCTATAATTTGTGACTTATGGCCCCTATGACTCAATTCACTACTAACACTAACACTCTCTACACCGTAACCTAATCGCCATTGCATGATACTACACCCTAATCATAACAAAAATTCTAGTCCAAATATTCTAAATAAATATGGTTGAGCATGTATTACTATAGGTGTCCATGGTTGAATGTACCTTTTTTATGTTATTGGTGGACCCTACTAACCCAATAACCCTCAGCCTTGAACATATTAATAATAACTAAAACAATTGAAATTGGTCACATTTTCTATGATTTATGCTACCCTGCTAAAGAACTACCAACTCTTTACAAAATGTCTTCTAATAAATATGGTTGATTATGGTTGACCATTGTTAGAGTAGGTGTTCATGATTGAATGTATCATTATCATGTTAATGGTTGATGCCATTAAACCACTAATCCTAAACCTTGTAATGATGGTTGACTTTGGTTGACCACTGTTGATCTTGGTTGTCCATGGTTACAATGGGTTCCCATGGTTTATGCTTCTCCATTATTCGACCACTAACCTTTGACATAGCGCCCACCAACAAATATGGTTGACTATGGTTTACCATGGTTCACTATACATGTCCATGGTTGAATATAACCCTCTTATGTTAATGGTTGATGCTACAAACCTATTAACCCGCTTAATGCCTAACCTATAAATGGCAATTAGCCTTTGTTGACCTTTCGATGCATGTGGTTGTCCATGGTTGATGTTTCCCAATCAACCCCTAACAAGTTTGTTGACCTTTGGATGATTATGGTTGTCTATAGGTTACTACGGTTGACTGTAGGTGTCCATGTTTGAGTGTAGCCCTATTATGTCAATGGTTGACACTACTAACCCCTTAATAATTCACCAAGTAATGAAGGTTGTCTTTGGTTGAACTTGGTTGAACATGGCTAATGTTGTGATACTAACTAAGCATTAACCCGTGACAGAACACCCATTATTAATTACAGTTCACTATGGTTGAATATAGGTGTTTATGCTTGAATATATCATTACTATGTTAATTGTTGATGCTACTAAAACACTAAACCTTTAACCCTTAAAACCCAATAATGATGATTGACTATGGTTGATTCCACCCTACTAGAAAACCACTAACCCCTGGCATAATGTCCATTGACAAATATAGTTGACCATGGTTGATAATAGTTGTTCATTGTTGAAAGTAGCGCTATTGTGTTAATGGATATTGATACTAACTCTATAACCCCCTTATCACATTCTGATAGTGATGGTTGACTATAGTTGACCGTGGTTGACCTTGGTCTACCATGGTTGTGTATGGTTATCCATAGTTAAAGCTAACACACTAACCTTTGACTTATTGTCCTCTATAAATTTTTGTAGACTGTGGTTGACCATAGTTAACCATTGTTGACTATAGGTGTCTACAATTTAATGGATGCTATTATCTAAATGGTTGACACTACAAAACACTAACCCCTAAATCATTAATGACATTTGACTATAGTTGCACATAGTTTTCCTTGCTTTATGCTACTCCACTAATTGAACATTAACACTTAACCATGGTTACATATAATTTTTTGTGGTGAGTTCCACCTCACAATCTAATGACAAACCCCTTCATTGTAACCTCCACAACCTTCCTATTGGTGGGTTGAAATGACCCTTGCTACATTAGAAAAACATTATCATGGGAAATCTCCCCACTTATGAGCTCATATCCTTCAAAAGACACTTCTTTTATAATTTGTGTTTCTAGGTTTTATAAATTTTTGAGCATTTTTTGTCATGTCTGGATGTACAAATATACAAGGATTTTCATGATACACATGCTTCGGGGTTTTGAAACATAATATCATATATTAAAATTTAAGAATTAAATTAAAATTTTAGAATCACTTTGTTTTCTACTCCATAGGGCAATTTGAATGGAAGTATTTGTTTTAAGTATGGTTAAAGAAACTTAATATGATATCATAAAAAAGTTTGTATTATAACAAATACCAACGAATTTATTACTAAATTGTAAAAGAATAAAAATAAATTTATTGAGTCGAAAGACATTATAGCCGAGAATGAGGGAGACATGTAATTCCTTTCGCGCTCAACATGGAGTTGACACGTGGCATTTAAAAATATTAATAACAAGAAAATATTTTAATGTGGGCCATAAATAAAATATTTTAATATCCACCTCAAGTTGAATAATTCTATATCAACACTATATAGAGAAAGAGAGTGAAAGAGAGAGTAATTGAAAGTAGATAAATTGTTATTCCATAGGTAAGTGCATTCTACTTCTCAATATGATGGAGATGTGCAATTCCTTCAGTGCTTTGATATGGAGTTGACATGTGACATTTAGAAAATATTAATAAGAAATAAAAAGTCAATCTAGGCCATAATTAAAATATTTCAATGTCCAAGTGAATATGTTAATATTATATACATATACATATATATGAATAAAGTAAAAAAAAAAAAAAACATGTTAAAACAATTTAAAGTAAAAAAAATATTGTTGAATTAAAAGACACTTTCTAGAGTCGGGAAAAAATTATTAATAACAAAAAAAAATAATTATTCTTATTACACATATGAGGGAGATGTGTAATTCTTCACGGCCAAGCCATACACCAAATTGGTGTATCAGACGGGACAAGGTACCCCCTCTACCCAATGATTTGATTGCTAAACAATTGTTAAAACATTTGAATGATGGGTTGATGGAGATGTGTAATTATTTCTGTTAGCGATTATTCTTGTCTTGGGCGCGAAAGAACCCAGGTCTGCAGGTTGCACAGGAAACGCCCAAACGCAGCACGTGAGAATCCTTTTTCAGTAACGAGTAAAGTGAGCAGGCGAAGTTTTGCTGACGGCGGTCGAGATCCACCTACAGATTTAATCGACGGTCATCGGGTTTTCAGGGCTACCAGATTGTCCAAGATTTAGCACAAGGGACAACTCCCATATTTCAGGACAAATCTGGGGCGTCCGATCCCATTGGGACAGTTGGATACCAGTCGACATATCGGGGATCGGGGTTTCGAGAGTCAAGGAGGTGTCCGTTCGTTGCAGTTGAAATCGTCGATCGACGAAATGTCGAAAGCACCTTTGGAGCCGAGCCCACGGTCCTAGCACTAAGTCACTTCAAGCGAGCCTGTAAATGAGGGAGGCTCCCTTTTAAATATCGACTGCCCCCTCGTCCATTCATCCTAAGGACGCGTGGTGCAAGCTCTGGCCGCGTCGGTGTTTCGACAGTCGGGAGTTCGAGGGGTGAAGGTTTTATATCTTTGAATATCGCAAAACCCTGAACCCCGATAGCGTCGAAAGCGCAGAAAGTGGGGCCCGCAGTATCATGAAGCATTTTTAGCCATCCATCCAAAGGGGACACTTGGCGGCAAACTGAGCCATCTCGGTGTTTTGCCCATTGTGACTCCAAGGCGCAAAAAATAGCTCCGTTATATTCCGATGCACGAGATGTCGGGAGAGTCCCGGACCTGGGCCCACAGCAGCGTTGGGGGAGTTCAAGACCGTCAGATCTCGGAGGGACGTGTGGCACCAAATTGAGCCATCTCAGCGTTTCGCTCATCGCAATTTCTAAATGCAGGTATTAGATCCTTCCCATTCGCGAAAGCCGAAAGCACCGTGGTCACAATCCGTGGTCATTTGGAGGAAGAAAAGGGCTGTGTAAAGAAGGCCAAGGCACCGATTTCAGTTACAAAGGGGACCGTCGCGATCTCCAGGCGCTACCGGATCCGATCTCCATACTGTTTATCGCCTGGAGTAAATGACGGTAAGAGCGGGTGGTTGAGACCTCCCCTCATTCATTAAGTGAGGGGATGGAGGGTCTGGCAAGCCGTCTTCCCGAAGAGGTCCTATGTATCGATTTTCTCAAAGAAACCATGCCAAAGTCCTCGACTCAACAGAGAAATCTGCGCATGCTAGCCCAACATTTAATGGCTCAGCTACTCTCCTTACAGGAGCCATGCGTAGTTAAGATGGTGCTTAAAGGAAGACATCAGTGCGAGTTTGACTGAAGTGACACTGAGCCTTGGGTGACTGGGCACGCCTCTGTGAGGTGATTTTTCCTGGGTATATAGACTCATTTTTTGTATTCTGAAAGCATCGATGGTAGAGAAGAGCTCCCTACTATAAAGTTTTAACATATATTCTAGTTTGTTGGTTATGCTTCTATATATGAGATATCTTGTTTTATGACAGACAGTATTTCTTACTCCATCTAATTTTCGTCTCATGCTAAGAGAGTTCGCGATTGACTGATTCGCTCGAATTATTGCAGTTACGTTATGATAAAAGATTTATTGTGGCATTATTGCATTCTCTGGCTTTTGCGTTTGAATGTAAGATGATATTGCGTTTGGACGTCTTCTTCCACAACCTGTTAGAAACCCGATGTTAACAACATACCTCTGCTTTCCTCTTATATAAGTCTTCCGCCTGTTCACCCTTTACTACAACTCACTGTTTGAAGTTTATACAAGACCTCACTCACCTATGCATCCCTGGCCTAGTTTTGGAGTTGGAATGATATTGTTTCAAGTCGGCTTCCATTCGGTCATCCCTTCTATAAACCATTGTGACATAAAACTGATGGGCGTCGGGCTCTGCTCCTGTTAGCAATCCAGGAGTGACTTCCGTCGCCAACATTTCTGGCGCCGTTGTCGGGGACGAAGTTGAATATTTTCCTTGGGATTGAATAACAATGATCAACTGATTCTGAAGGCGCATCAGATATCAGAATTATCAAGATTGCTACTGTGCACCTGCTGACTCCATTGTGACGACTCCGCTGGGGAGAACCTGATCTATTAATTGTGGCTTTCAGAGGCAAACACACGCGGTCTCATCCACAACTGCCTCTAGCTATACTTGAAGCTGATTCGGAAGTGGTTCTCAGGAAGGGAAAGGCCTCTGAAGAAGAAGCATCCATCACCGAACCAGGTAATCCACCATATCCTTCTGTGGGAGCTCCTTTTTCTCCTCCTCAGTTTCCCGACAGGCCTGTTTCTGCGGTTTCCTGTTTCCTAAATTTTGGGAGTGTTCCTGTCGAGTTTTCCTCTCCTGGTCTGGGACTGGAGGGACAAGACCTTGTCACTCCCCTCTCCCTTGAAGCTGTACCCTGGCGTAGACCCATGACCGCAGAAGATTTCCCTACGCCTAGTTTAACCACTCTTGTGCAAAGGGGAGCACCCGTTGACTTGATCTTGTTAGCCTTCTCCTTAAATCCCCTCTTGTTTCCCACTCCACTTCGAGACTCATTCTCAGTAACCCCTTTGCGAACTCCTTCTCCTCCAAATTATCCTCCACCTAATATTCCTATGGCTGGTGCTAATCCCCCTCTGAGTAAAATGGACGCCATAGTTGCTGCTAGGTATGCTCCCTTGATCTTACCTCATCCCATTAATCCTTTCCCTGCTAGAGATTACTTGAAATATATGCCCAAGTTCACCGGGGAAGGGGGCATAACTACGGAAGAACACTTGGCTGCTTTCTACAGTTATGCAGACAACCTGAACATTGGAGATGAAGATGTCTGGATGAGGGTTTTTGTCCAGAGCCTGGATGGTGAGGTAAGGAAATGGTTTAGAGGATTAGCTCCCGGATCTATTGCTGGAATTGAAGCCCTGGATAATGATTTCCTAAGGCAGTGGGGAGATAAGAAGGATTTCATGTATTACATGATTGAGTTCGGGTCCTTGAAGAAGAAGGAAGGAGAGTCTGTCTCTGACTTCTCCAAAAGATTCAATAAAATGTACCACAAAATCCCCGCAGAGATTAAACCCTCAGAAGCCTCCGCTAAGATCACTCACTCCAACACTTTTGAGCCCGATTTCTGCCTACTGCTAAGAGAGAGAAGAGCTACCACGTTGGCCCACATGCAGGATGCAGCCGTGGAGGTAGAATCTAATGTATTGACGGTGAATCGACTCAGGAGTGCCAGTGATAGAAATATGTCCAAGAGTAGGCCTGAAGCTTCCTCATCCAGTCCCTCTCCCTTGCCCCATCAGATAGATGAGACAGCTAGAGCACTAAAATCACTTTCTGCCAGAATGGAAAGGTGGGAATTAGAAGGTAAGCCCATTTACAAAAATCCCCAAAATGCAGATACTAGGGGTTTCAGGAAGCCTAATAACAATGTGCCACAGGCTTTTCCTAGAGAAAAAAGGAGCAGGGACAAGGATGATCAAAGGATTCAGACCCCTCTCCAAAACAGTCTAGATTCTCATGAGGAAAGAGAGGAGATACACGAGCTTGGCCCTGAAATTCACTGTATTGAAGAAGCTCCTCCTTTTCCCCATTTGACACAGTCTACATATGAAGAATCCATGATGAGCATTCAAATCCATGAGTTGGGTAAAGGAGAAAGGGCCGATCATACCCCTAACAGATACAATCTCAAGTCAAGAAGGAAAGAAGGAGACTTTGACAGCCAAGGCCAGCCCCTCATAGCAGATAGGCCTACTAAGTCTGTGATAGCCACTACTAAAGAAAATGAAACTCAGAGTGCTTCGCCAACAGCCAAAGAGCCTGTCACTGAGGTAAGGGAAGCTCCTAAGCCGATTTCCTCCTTTAATTTTGAGCATGAAATTCAAAAGATCAGAATTCCCGTTCCCCTCTCAGAGCTAGTTAAAAATGAGGACTTCAAAAGGTCCCTTTCCAGGCTGCTACAATCCGAGTCCCCCCAACCTCCCTCTGACTCAGTGAACCTTCAAGATGAGAAACCAGCTGTCATCCTAGGTCCCATGGTAGAAGACAGAGATGATTCATCCCCTCCCTTCTACACCTCCCTGAACATACATGATAAAGTGCTACATAACTGCCTCATGGACTCAGGAGCTTCCCATAACCTTATGCTCAAAATAGTAATGGAAGAGTTGGGACTGGAAGTGACAAAATCTTACCATGATTTGTATTCTTTCGATTCAAGGAGGGTGCAGTGTCTAGGAGTCATCAAAGACCTGGTGGTTTCATTATTTCAGATGCCCATGAAAAGTGTGGTCATGGATATTGTGGTAGCTGACGTTCCCCCCAAATTTGGTATGCTGTTGTCCAGGTCTTGGAGTAAAAGACTGGGAGGAACGTTATAGATGGATCTCACATATGCCACCATTCCATTCTTTGGGGGGGAACACAAAAGGTTGTACAGAGAAGCCCAGCTGGCCTATATTGTCAGTGATGAAGCAGACCCCACTAACCACCCCATCTTTGCACTTGACACCGATCTAGGATCTAGTTTGTTGCAGATCACTAAAACTCCTGAGGTCCCTTTACAGATCAGAAAAATGCCCATTCTTAATCAGGAGATGCCCCCTCTAACCACCTCTGTCTGGAAAATGTTCTTCGACGGAGCTTCCTCTAAAATGGGCACATGGGCTGGAGTGATTTTCATATCGCCCTGTCAAGAGACTATATCTCTGTCATACAAGATGGAATTTGAAACCACCAACAATGTAGCAGAGTATGGAGCTCTTGTTCTGGGTATGAGAGCTGCAAAGGAAATGGGAATAAAGGAGATGGTTGTGTTCGGAGATGCGGAATTGATTATCCAGTAGGTCAGGAATGTTTATCATCCCAAGCATCCTCGACTCAGGAGTTACAGAAACGAGGTATGGGATCTGATTGATAATTTTTTCTCAGCTTTCATTATTACTTTTGTCCCGAGGGAAGACAATACCTTGGCCGACTCCTTAGTGGTCTCGGTTAGTCTGTTCAGGGTCCCTCTGTCGCCGAAGATCCACGGTGAGGTCGAAGTAAGAAACATGCCCTCTATACCGGACAATGTCAAACACTAGAAGGTGTTCGAAGATGATCCAGAAATTGAAAGGTTTCTACAATCTGTGGACGAATTTTCTGCATTGCACATTGACCAGGATCCCGACCTGGAAGGTGACCATCGTCCTGAGGAGTTTTTAAATAAAATCGCTAATCATCAGATCATTCAGCTGCCCAACAATCACATTCCAAGAGGACTTGTCCCTTTAGAAAGATTGTTTGATGGGAATGATGTGCCAGTAAAGGGCAAGGTCTCAAATGAAGATGCCGATACAACCGAATGCAACATTGGTTCACAGGAGGAGCCTGGATTTGTCAAATTGTCAAGCAGTTTGACAAGAGAACAGAGGGCCGAATATACGCAGTTGCTGTAAGAGTTCGCTGATGTGTTTGCATGGACATACGAAGACCTCAAGACGTATGACAAATCTGTCATTGAGCACAAGATCCCGTTGAAGGAAGAGGCTAGGCCATTCAGGCGGAAGCTAAGACAGATAAATCCCATGTTGCTTCCCATCATGGTGAAGGAAGTAAAAAAGTTGTTGGATGCACGAATCATTGTCCCCTTGAGATATTCCAAGTGGGTGGCCAACTTGGTCCCAATAAGGAAGAAAAGTGGAGAAATCAGGCTTTGTGTCGATTTTAGGAACCTGAACAGAAGCTCAAAGAAAGACAATTACCCCCTACCTAAGATGGAACATATATTGCAGAGGGTAACTGGTGCATCTAGGATATCCATGATCGATGGGTTTTCTGGCTATAATCAGATATCGGTCATGCCTGAGGACAGGGAGAAGACAACCTTCACCACTCCTTGGGGCACATTCATGTATGCCAAGATGCCATTTGGACTAATGAATGCAGGAGAAACATTTCAACGAGCCATGGATATAGCCTTTATCGGGGAGGAGGACCAGTTTGTGGTGATCTATCTTGATGACATCACGGTCTTCTCCAGCTCAGACAAGGAACACCGTCACCACTTGAGGAAAGTTTTCGCGAAATGTCGGAGGTTCGGCCTATCCCTAAACCCCAAGAAATTTGTGTTCGCTATGCAGGAAGGGAAGTTATTGGGACATATAGTATCAGCAGAGGGAGTGAGAATTGATCCCAGCAGGGTGGAGGCAATTCAAGCCTTGTCACTTCCCAGGTCTAAAAAAGAGGTTCAGGCCTTTTTGGGGAAAATTAATTTTCTGAGGAGGTTTGTCTCAAATTTTGCCGAGCTAGTAAAAAACATCACAGCCATGCTCAGGAAGGGAAATGAAGTGAAATGGACCGCGGAGCTCAGGGAATCCTTTGACCAAATAAAAAGGGCACTAACTGAGGCACTTGTGTTGATTGATCCAGATTATTCCAAGCCGTTCCTAGTTTTTTCTTTTGCCTCTTTCGATACGGTAGCAGCTGTGTTATTGTAGAAAAATGAGGAGGGATGAGAGCAATCCATTTCCTTCTTCAGCAAGGCGTTAAGAGACGCAGAGATCAAGTATGAAATCATGGAAAAATAGGCTTATGCCTTAGTGAAAGCTCTCAAAGCTTTCAGAGTTTACGTCTTGCATTCAAAGGTAATTGCATACGTTCCTTCAGCTTCTGTGAAGGACATCCTTGTACAGCCCGACGTAGATGGGAGAAGAGGCAGATGGATCGCTAAAATCCTAGAATTTGACCTAGAGATAAAGCCTACCAAGTTGGTCAAGGGGAAAGGTTTAGCCAAGCTACTAACTGAGTCCAATTGTGAAGCCTTGGGAGTTAGTTTCATCAACACTCGCTCGAGAACTCAACAAGCTGAGTTGCCTAGCCAACGCTCTCAAGATGGCTTATCGCTGACAGATTGTGCCTGGTATCATGACATTCTGTACTTTCTGCAGGAATTGAAGCCTCCAGATGGAATGGGTAAAAGCAGGGCAAGATCTTTAAAGCTCAAGGCAGTTAGGTATTGTTTCATTGAGCAAGTCTTGTACTGGAGAGATCCTTTAGGGATGCTGCTGAGATGTTTGAACCCACTAGAAGCCCATAAAGTTATGTTTGATTTCCATGAAGGCCTTTGTGGGGGGAATCATTTCTGGAAGACCACAGCTCATAAGATCCTCAGGGATAGATATTACCGGCCTACTTTATTCGCTGATGTCTGCAGAGGAATCAGAGCTTGCATCAAATGTCAAAAGTTCTCAGGAAAGCAACAGCTCAAATCGCTGCCATTGAAGCCTATAGTATCTCCAACACCTTTTCAGCAGTGGGGGTTGGACTTCATTGGAGAAATTCATCCTCCCTCAAGTGGTCAGCACAGATGGATTCTGACAGCAATAGATTATTTCACCAAGTGGATAGAAGCTGTCCCCACCAGAAGTGCATCACACAAAGGAATTATCAGCTTCCTGGGAGGATATCATAGCCAGATTTGGCTGTCCCAGTAGGATCTTCACCGATAACGCTACCTCTTTCAGGACTGAGCCTCTAATTAGGTTCTGCGAACAGTTCCAGATCTCACTAATTCACTCCACCCCCTACTATCCCCAAGGCAACGGTTTAGCAGAGTCCTCCAACAAAAGCCTGATAAGGATCACTAAAAGACTATTGGAGGACAACAAAAGGGCCTGGGATTCAAAGTTGAAATTTTCCCTGTGGGCTGATTGAGTGACAACAAAGAAATATATGGGCACCTCGCCTTTTTAGCTCATCTACGGAACAGAGGCGATTTTTCCTATTCAGCTCACCTTACACGTGGCGAAATTATTTCAAGACTTTGAGGGAGAACCAGATCATATGGTCAGAAGGATTCATCAGATAGTGGAAATGCAACAAATCAGAGAACAGGTGAGGACCACAGCTCATAGTCATCAGGAAAAGGTCAAACAGGCTTGTTAGCACTCTGTAATTTGCCCAAGGCTGTAAGGCAGTCACAGAGGCAACATCAAAACCACTTCGAGTCTTGGATCTAGCCCTCCAAGACTCAGAGAGAGATATCTCTGTCTGATATAGATTTGTTTGAAGAGGTATTAGGCTAGTTATGAAGAACATGAATTGGGGTTTTTAAATGGTTGATTTGGAACAGCAAGGAGGGCCATTGGGCAAATGGGGTCTGCGATTAAAAAGTGATTCACATCTCAGGTCTGGACAAAGTTCTTTTACACAGGGAAAGGTAGTGAACATCTTGGATCAAATTGAGTTTTAATGATGTTGATTTGAGGAAAAAAAAGTGGAGGAAAAAGCCAGGCAAGGGATCAGCTAAGAATTCCTAAGCTGGGCTCTTTAGATGAATAACATAAAGATTATCACAAGCTGAGAGGCAGAGTATCTGCTGATAAATTCTACCTCTATAACATTCCTTCTGATAATAAGAGCTAAAAAAAAATTAAAAGATAACAGGAAAACATTTTAACAGAGGAAAATGCCACCAATACACCCACACAAGAATCCTGTGAAAGAAAACATGTTCATTGCTGATTGCTCATCTCAAAATTACAGAGAATAAAGAAGTCTTCTGGTCATACATAACCCACAGTCTAGTCCAGGAACCTCACAGGTTGAACCCTTTTACATTAAAATGATCTGAATAAATAAGATAGATCATCCCAATAATTTTCGGAAGTCGGTTTAACTGCCTCGGCCAAAAATAGCCACCACTCCCACCAAATTTGGAGCTTTCTGCCATGAAAAACGGACCGGTTTTTTGCGAAAAAGGGGTCCGAACAAACGTGATTTTATCTTCAATGATGACACCTGGGAGAAAAATGAAAGAGGTTATTGTATATGGGCATGTTATGGACAAAAAACTCTTCGGTTTCGCCAATTTTGTCCCCAGCTGGTCGTGACAGCTCCTGCAAGATAGGGATTGTAACGGAAAATTGAAAATCTGGAAAAATAGGCCTCGAAGATGTCTTCGATTCTCCCGACCCGTAGCTCCTTTGCAAAAACTGAAAGAGGGTTTTGTTCTTTAGCCCGTGCTGAGAAAAAACCTCTCTCGGATTTTTAAAATCCATCTCTGTTTGCCCAAAAATCGATATGGAAGAGGACGTGGTAAAATAGGAAAAAATGATAAATTTTTGAGGAAAGTGGTTTTTTGCGTGGTAAGCGGTATTCCGGATCCCCCCCCCCTCGTTAAATGTAGAATGCACAGGGGGGTCCAGAATTCAATTCAGACCGTTGATCTAGGCGCTCACTTCGGGACCATCCAGATCTGCATGAGTATTAATTTAAATTCTGGACCCCCCCCCCCCCCCCCCCCC
>CBVK0100020779.1:0-35984 GCA_900067695.1 Picea abies
TCCGATCTCACGTTTGAACCTCGAAAGAGATTTCAATTATAATTTCAAATCCTCATAGAATGTGAAATAATATCAAGCTCCAAAAAAATGTGAAATAAAAAAGGGATGGATGTTTTATTTTGGATACATAAAATTTGACGACAATTGGTTTTCCAATAGAGAAAATAAAAGACAATAAAGTCACCACATCTTCTAGAACCATTAACCATGTCAAGTCAACATTAGGAAGAGGTCTCAATGGATTTTATCATATGTTTACTAAATTCTAAAGGAAAAAATTTCATCATGGTGGTGGTAGATCAAGTCACCAAGTATTCTCATGTTAGAGCTCTCTCTTTCTCTTCCTTATAAATAAAGTACAATGGAAAATCCAGAAGCTACATGGAAACCCCAAGATTATTGTAACTAATAGAGTTCAAATTTTCACTAGTAATTTTTGGACCAAATTATTTTATTGTTTGGGTAATCAATTGAGTCACAACTCATCTTACCATCCTCAACCCAATGGAAAAACAAGGTTTATTATTAAATGTTTAGATGGTTACCTTTTTTTCTTTCCATTTGATAAATAGACACAATGGTTAAAGAGGTTACCCTTGGTCGAATGGTAGTAGAACACTTCCTTCCATACTTCAACCAAAGTGTCAATGTTTATGGAACTTTATGGGTATCATCCTCCATCCATAATATCACTCATGAGAGGGAAATCTAAGCTTTAAGTAGTGTAGGATCACACAAAACACCAACAAGGGTTCTCCATCTATTGAAGGAGAACTTTTCTATAACACAAAATAGGACGAAACTACGAGAAAATCAACATCATAGTGAAAATAATTTTGAGGTAGGGGATTGGGTATTTTTGAAGATGCAACCATACAATTAGATTTCTTTGAAGCAACAAAAGAACTAAGATAAATTAACATCCAAGTACTATGGTCCCTATAAAGTGTTGCACATAATTTGTAGTATGTATTACAAATAGGAGTTTCATCCATATTCATGTGTACATTTATTCTTCCATGTTTCTTAAATAAGGATGGTAATAGGTGATAGGATCATAGTTCAAACTATCTTGCTAGAGCTTGATGAAGAGGGGGAAATTATAATAGAACCTAAAGTAGCCATTGAAATAAGGATCAAGAAACCATGTGACTGAGCAATTATGAATTACCTCATCAAGTGGATGAACCTACCAATAGAAAATGAAACGTGGGAAAAAGGGTTCTTCATACATAAGCATCCACAACAAGTTAAGCATATAGGGAAAATCTTGTTTGAAGAGATAGGCCACATTAAGCCCCAAGTCATTGCACATTACAATGTTTTTTTTATATCATTGTCATCTTCATTGGTCAACTGGGCCCTTTAATTGTAATTGCACCATTTGTCCCTTATATATACCAAGGAGACCTAGTTTTAGGAATTATCTCATCTTGTGCATTTGATATATTGTAAAAGGAGGTTGCATAGTTTAAGATACTTATTCATTCACTATATATCTTTCTTGATGTGTGAAATTACTCATTTATTCTATTTTTATGTCAATTTTTTATGTTTGGTCCATAACATCCACATACATACTTGTTTCAAAACAACTTCCAAGTGGTGTGGTTCTGATGCTCTTAGGGATAAGCAACCTTCTATGTAGTGCTTAGTACTCCTCCACATGATATCTATACATCTTATGTCAAGGACCCATCCTCCTGAAAACATGCATGTAAAAAATATACAATGCCTCACAAGATAACTATATTCATAAGAAATGAGCCTCTTGTAGCACATATCTAAAGGACAAGCATCCACCAATATTAATCTCTTCATATGTCAATAAACCGAAACAATATAAGATACAACAAGGAACAAGGGAGTCACCATGCACCCCACATCACATGAAGTGCACTCGTAGCATGTTGTAAACACTTTCAAAAAAACCCAAAAGCTAAAAATCATCCTTATTTCTCAAAAGATAATTATAAGGGATTGGATACCTTACTATGTTCACGAAAGATATGCGAGAATGTTGAGTTTTGCAATTGGGATAAGATATTTTTCCTTTTGAATACATTAATTATCCTAGTTATTCACATGGTTGTGAAATCTAAGCATGCAACATCTCTTGTGAAACTTTAAAAATTTGAGAAAATCAAAAAACATTTTATTACATAGCAAATTTAAAATCAAATAGAATACTCCATACCTCATTCTCTCCTCTTAATCAAGGTAAGGTGTACTTTATTGGAGTCTAAACCTATGATTAAATATTTCGAATATAAATACAAATTGCTCAAATTAAACAAAAATTAGCCCATTAATAATAATAATAATATAAACCCTCAGATGGGGTGCTATTGCAGTACACCTGGCGCGACGTGGAGGTGAGGCACGACCAACGAGGCACGGAGCCATGTAACGGGCTCGTTCCATCGCCCGCCACCCCAAACCAACATTAAATGGCCATTACCATGGCGCAGGCGGCAATTAATCTATTCATTCCTCCCCTCAAGCTTCATATCATGGCTGCGATCTGTCTACTCATCGTTTGTCTCTGCGCAGGTCTCATTTGGCTCTCCCTTTTGCAGCCTGTATCGAATTTCACTGGGTTTGGCATGCACACCA
The DNA here is from genome assembly GCA_900067695.1 of Picea abies. NCBI lineage: Eukaryota > Viridiplantae > Streptophyta > Pinopsida > Pinales > Pinaceae > Picea > Picea abies. Next base: position 2,617 of record CBVK0100020779.1, read on the forward strand.
CCGCCCTGACTCGACTTCAAGCTTCCGTCCATTCCCTGGTGCGTCTAGCGCCCTTTTCCGCCCACTCGACGAGAATTTTTTTGCGCCCTCGAGGGCGCCCATGCAGAGGCCCTCTGTTTCACCCCCCGAATCGCCCTCCTCCTGCTCCTCTCCTTCTATTCACCCCGAGCCAATTCCTCCTTCGCCATCTGCTATCGTTGTCTCGAATTTTGATAGCCTTGCTATCGTCCCTAAGTTTTCGTCTTCTTCCTCTCGCCTTCCTCCTAATCCTCCAGTGTTCAGGCCTCCCCCTCCACTGCATCCAAACTCTGCTCGGAAAACTGGGGGTGAACCTCCACCGAACTCTTTCCTTGACACTCAGCTACGAGATAGTCTGGCAATTCTTTTCAGCCTGGTCTTTGAACTCCTCCAGGGGGTGGAGGATCTTCAATTCCGTCTGCTGGCCGTGGACGAGAAGGTAGCAGTCCTTCTCTAGCTCCTTACCTCTCTTCAGGAGGCTCTCCCCACGGACCTCGCAGATGCGGCTTCGGCGGAGGATCCCGCTGATGCAACCCACAAGGGGAATGCCCAGGCGCAGGGTTCGGCTAGGAAAGAGCAGAACCAAGATAGGTACAAGGATATGGAAAAGGAGATGGTCACAGCACGTTGCGCGTTGCAGGACGCCCCGCCAGTTGTCGACAGGACCGGAGAAAGCGTGGACACTGGGAAGCAGTGGGACGATGGAGTGACATATGTCGAGGAGGAGCCGTGGTCCGAGGCTGTCCACGTCACCTGGCTAGGTCATCTGCCAAGTGTATGAGGTCATGAGGGCACTTCTAGTTTGTCTAGTCTTTCCACTTTTTAGTTGTTGTCGAGTTAGTCTCAAACAGTATATTTAGACTATTCCACCACTTTTGCTTGACTTCTATGCTGGCTGGACTGGTTTCCCCTCTGTTTGGGCAGTCCAGTAACTACGGCACGAATATTCTGTGTACTCTGTATCTCTTTTTGGTCTAGGAAGGCCCTTTATATATAATACAACTAACTTACAAAAAAAAAATAATAATAATATAAACACTAAGTGAGGATAATCTCAAAATATAGGTTGGAAAGTCATGATAAGGTCAAAATAGGTTAGATTAAAGATTTTGAGACTTAACTAAACTAGAAAGTTTAAAACTCCACATCCTCAAAATAGGTTTGAAAGTCATGATGAGGTCAAAATAGGTTGGATTAAAGATTTTGAGACTTAACTAAATAAGAAAGTTTAAAACTCCAGGATTTGGATCTGCTTGCGCTCTCGTCTTTACTTTTAAAACATAATCAGAAAATTAAATTAATAACATTCTTATAATCAATTTTTATTACATTTGTATAAAATTTAAAGCTAAAGGCTCGAATAACAATAAAATATATATTTAAGAAGAAAAAATTGAAATAAGAAGGCTTATCAATAGTAGTATGCTCTCTCAGGTTTACTTTTCAAATACTATGAACTTAAAATTATAAAATGAGTATGGTCAATATTAGGAACAAGGGCGACAATTAAGGGAGAGTGGGTTTTAGATGGTTGATGGTTATGATAGAAAAAAATCATACTTGTAAATGTTTTAACGAATTAATTTATTGTTAAATAAATAATAAAGACGTGTTTTTATTTTTAAACAAAGACGTGTTGGGCTTTCCGTGGGTTATAAAAATCTTTGCTTGATCTTATACACGTTTTTAACCATTTTGACGAAGGTTCCAATCACAATATGCTACACGTCTTTAATATTTGCTATGGATTATTTACTCCTATTATTCGCGTACTTCATGTAACGAACGCGTTCTTCAAGGAAACACGGTATCCAAAACCCTAAAATCAAAGAGCGCGCTCTTCTGGAAACACGGTATCCAAAACCCTAAAATCAAAGAACGCGCCTTTCCAATAAGCAAGAAACCTAAATCAGTCACCATCTCCACATTGCTAGCTGGTTCAAACCAGTCAGCATCTTCACATTCCCCGCTGGTTAATGTATCGATACAAACCTAAGTTTGTATCGATCAATTGAGCATTCAGTCCTGAATTCTAAATATCAGTTTCTGTAGATGAATTCTACATATTAACTTCTGTATATTTACTGCTTCGACGAGACATAACGCAACAAAAGCAACGATATTCGAATTTTCAGACATCACGCAAAGTACAGATTCACGGAATATGGTATTTCGGTTACCGAAATTCATGTCACTATGTTCATCATCATCGAAGCAAAAGAAATCCAAATCCACCTTTGGGACAGCAGGAGACGTAAAGATTATGTAATCGTTGTCTGGTTTATCTAGCCGTGGGAATGGAAACAGCCCTGTGGTTATTCATTCACCTTTTTGGTGGTTATATGAAATCGTTGTCCAGTTTACCTAGCGGTAGGAATCGAAGCAACCCTGTGGTTATTCATTCACCATTTTGGTGATTAAAAATATTCGATCTTTTATAATTTATATGAATGCATAAAATAAATCGAAGATTAAGATGTATCTGTCGTCGCCAAATTTCAAATCTTTCAACATCTCGCATGAGGAAGAGGTAAGAAGAATGAAGCGCAGGCTATAGTTGAGTACTCCAAGTCTGTCGTCAATCGATCGAAAATTTTCACGAAACGTAGATGCCATTGCCACATTTGGACGATGTGTGTACAGAGAATTGATGTTAGAGTGGAACAAAAGGAAATAAAACTTTGACCAATTTTGGTATTGGAGGAATCGTAAGGAATATCTGATTTGTTGTCCAAATAAGCGTCGACGTATTGAACATCCCCAAAATGGGAATAGAATAAAGGAGAAACAAATAAAAAGGAAATGATTAATACCTTTTTAGAGAGCAAGGGAGGGGATGTAATTACTCGATTTAGTTAATTACAAGGTCAATGCTAGTAAAAAGAAAGGTTTTAGATAGAAACAAAAAGTTACAAATCTTAAAGGATTTTTGTAGACTCATTTAGAGAGTTTTCAAATGTCATGGAATGTATTTCCTTATTTCTTTACCTCAACACATAATTAAAAGAAATAGAATTAAAAGTAGCACTTGTTTTGAACCTCTTCTAATAAAGTTTATAGAAGAACGTTTATATACTTTTGTTCTTTTCTCATCCATCTTATCACCTACATAGTATAACCAAATACTTGGACGTGAACACCCCTTTCTCACCAACTAATAAAAGAAGTAATTTCAATGCCATGATCTATGCAAAAATATTTTTTTCCGAGGCTAGCCTTAAAATTTAGAGAATTAAAATCGTCACCATGTGCATCTCCATCAAAAAAACCCATGCTATATCTCTATTCACAACATATGGACTGTCCTACATCAAATTATGAAAACTCTTTAACATGATAATAACCTAGGATGCACATTGCAAAAAGAGGATTTGCATGTCTTAAAAAAGGACTAGCATTTCTAGCCATATAGATGCCACATGCTAGAATCACAAAGAGATATTCATATGCTTTCACAAAAGAGTTACCACACTAATTTCTAAGCCCTTCCTTCACTGTAATCCCATGACAGCCATTTATTCAACAAACCAAACATACAATATCTCCCCTAACTTGAAAAGAGAAACAACCTTCCATAATAAGATGATTGTTAGTCTCTTCACACTTATTACCTAAAGGGCATTTATTAGGTCGAACTATATTTCTTTTCTATAGATTATCCCATGTCAAGGATTTATTATTTAGAAGAAACCACATAAAAATTCATCTAAAAGACATTTAAATTTCAATATTTTCCTCTACCACCACACATAATTCCTTTAAGCTTCTTCTAATCATATAACTTGCTATCCAACTTTTGGAGTATAGTCATCAAAGTGATTCTATGACCAATTAAGCTCATCATATCTCCCAATGAAAATTTAATGACTTGATTTGAGTATATCCACAAATACCCCACTCCCCCACCACACTAAAGTTGTGTCTCCTAACCTACGAGTTAAAATATCTCCAATAGAAGCCACCTTTTCCATCGTATTAAAGACCATTTCTATCAAAATAACTAAAACATTTGGCTTAGTTATCAAATCTTTTATATATATATATATATATATATTCGGACCAACGAAATCTAAAACAAATTATCTCATTATGGAATCTAGGAGAATGATATGCAATAATTAGAATAAATTCCAATATTTCCTCAACTAGGATTAGTAGACAAAGACAATAAGGACAACCAACTAAGATTCTTTTCTCAACGTTAATAATCAACCAATTTCAATAGTACCACAAATGTGCATTAGGATTTACAAAGTATCAACCAATTCCATTCCTACCACAAATGTGCATTAGGATTTACAAAGTATCACAAGTATTTCAAGCCTTCATCTAGATCAATATGATTAAAAGTGAAAATATTTACAAAATATTATTTTTCCTCAATCTCAATCCTTATAAAGGTAATACGGGACTCCCTTACATTCACCAACATCCATGCAGAAACAAGATATATTCCAGAGTCTTCTTTAGTTTATCCATATCACTATGGGTCCCATCATAGAAAATTAGAATGTCGTCAATGACTAATATATGGCACGGATAAAGAGAGGCCCCAATCCTATCCTTTTTACAACACTTAAGACCCTATGGCACCTGTATCTACTACAAGAAAGAGGATTTCCATGGCACCTGTATCTACTATAAGAAAGAGGAATTGTATTGCACCTGTATCTACTACAAGAAAGAAGATTTCTAACAAATGGTGCCCCCATATGAGACTTCTACTCGACCTCAAAGATTTTGAGGTGTCTCCATCAATCAAGATTGAAAAGGAAATTGATGACATATTTCTCATCACCCAATTGGAAGAGTAAACATAGACACTAAAGTGTATCAACATCAACATCTAATACATCCAACTCACCTTATCATATGGATTTTTAAGATAAATCTTTACCACCACCACTTTGATAAGCCTAGTTTTGATTGAATGTAATCCCTCTTGGGATACCCCAATAGACTCATGAATCTATGTACCTTCCAAGTATCAAAGTGAACAGAATCTAAATTGTTCACTTGAAACTGACATTGAAAGCATCTTTTTCATTCGCATTGAAATTATCTTTGCAATAATCTTGTAAATGTTGAACATGTAGAGAGAAATAGGTTTGAATTCTTCAAATGTATAAGGATTATTAGTCTTTCAAATTGGGAAAATAAAGCTAGCATTAAATTTTTCCAACACTCTCCCATGTGATATTGTTCCCTTAATGAATTTGATAATATCCCCTTAGAATGGTTGGAATAAGCCCAAGGAAAATTATATTGACCAACCATTAGGCCTTGGGATATTGCCTCTTTTAAAACTATGAAGAATTGTTTGAACCTAATTCTTTAAAACCTTCTCCATTAGACTTACATTTTCATCTTGATTTACAAGACTTGGAAAAAAGGAAGTCATTTTGACCACAACTACAATAGAAACCCTCTCTTCTTCTTTGTAAATATTCACAAAGTGATCGATAGTAACTCTCACTAGATCCTCAAACTTATTCACCTCCAAACCATATAATCCTTTGATTTTCCAAATGGAATTTATGTATTTCTAGTGGTTTTCATATTGATGAAAAAAATAGAGTTTTCATCCCCTTTGAATAGTCATAGTTCCTAGCTTTTAAACCTCTAGGTAGCTTCTTTCTCATCAATTAATTTCCTCCTTCTATGGTCAAGGACATAAACATCAACTTTGATTCCTTGGAAAGAAAACCATCCCCATCAAATTCATATAACATCTCTAATTTCTCTAATTTCTCTTGAACATCCAATAACTCTTTGTCATCCCTAATATTTTTAGCATGTCTCCAACCAATAGTAGTTAGTTTGATATTTTTTACATTAGAAGCTAACTAGATAGAAGATGAATCCCTAATATTTTCAATAAAACAAAACCCATAATCCCTTTACCATCTATACAAAATCAACCTCCTCTAACCAACCTGCATTGAATTTAAAAGGAACAAAATGTTGTCAACAACTAATAATGGGATAAATAACTGGAGGCCCCAATCGTCACACCTTTGAAAGTTCCTAGCCTTTTTTCAACATTTAAGGCCCTACTCACGCCTTGAGCTACTATAAGAAAGAGGATTCAGGAAAAATGACACCTCTATATCAGACCTATACTAGGCCTAAAAAAATTGTGAGGTGGTTTCATCAATCAACATTGAAAAGGAAATTGATGACACATTTATCATCACCGAATTTGTAAAGGAAACATAGAAACTAAGATGTATCAACATCAACATTTAACACATCCAACTCACCCTATCACATGCTTTTGAAAAATAAATATATACCACAACCAGTTTGAGAAAATTTAATCCCTATTGAGATACCTCAATAGCCTCATGGATCTATGTACCTTCCAAGAATACAAAATGTTAGCTTGAAAATAACATTGAGAATATATTTTTCATTCTCATGTCAAATATATTTGCAATAATCTTGTAATGTTGAACATATAGAGAGAAATAGGTTTCAATTCTTCAAATATAAAAGGATCACTAGTCTTTTGGTTTGTTGAAATATATTTGCAATAATCTTGTAATGTTGAACATATAGATAGAAATAGGTTTCAATTCTTCAAAGATAAAAGGATCATTAGTCTTTTAGTTGGGGGAAATAAATATTTCATTAAGGTTTTGCAACACTCTCCCATGTGATATTGTTTCCTCAATGATTTTGATAATATTCCCTTCAATTAGTTGGAAGAAGTCGAAGGAGAATTCTATTGACTAGCCATTAGGTCATGGGATCTTGTTGCAATAATGGAGAAATTAGAATACTTAGTTAAGATCTATGTAACTAAGTTATTGTGTGTCTTTCATATTTAGGTTTGGATTAGTTTCAGATCCACTAAGATAGGGGTTTGTTATAGGCTTACCTAGCCTATTTATTTGTAAGTAATTTATCAAAGTAATACAACAGATTATGTGAGCGTAGACTCACAAGTGATGTGCCCTTGTGGCCTCACTGTTATGAGATTAATTAATCTCTGATTTTAACTTGGTATCAGAGCCATTGCGAGAGATGGCAATATACGACCTTGCGACCTGTGTGAATTTGTTTGTTGCTAACCGTATGGAGGCTGAGTGTCTTTGAAAGGTCGTTGTGAAGTACGTAGATTAGAATATGTTGTGGGACCCTAGGTAAGTCGCTGCTGGTGGAAGAACGAGCTATATGCGACATGAGATTTTCTGTCTAGGCATGCTATTTTTGGCAACCTGTTGCTAAAGAGAGGCGATTAGAATTTGAACGAAAAGAATCGTAGAAGCTAACGTAAAGGTTGAAGCTGTGGAAGAGTAAAGGTCTTTGATCCAAACGTTTTGTATAAAGAACTGTGCAGTAGCCACAAAAGTGACGCGATCTGTGAATAATGGGACTTGGTTGAACATGTCTGTGCAGCAGGCGCGACTTGTTTTGTTTGCTGGTATGTTCATTTGTGTACCCATCAAGAAAGAGTGTGACTTGGTTCACCAGGAGAAACTTACAGCTAAAGGAGATGAGCCCTGCCCATTTCGATTCGCACGCGTAGCAGTTGTGAAGATCTTGTGAAGAAAGTATTGAAACCATCGAAGATAGAGCGCTTGCCTGCCAAAGGAGCGGCCAAAACGAGAGACGACTGAGGCGATCTGCGAGCGGTGCACCCGACATAAAGTGTGTTTACAGCCTTCTCAAGCTGCGGAATTGCGATCTGCAATTATGTGCCATCACTAGTGTTGAAGTTCACGTGGAGCAAATGAGGAGTCGCCAAGATCGTGAGCGCAGAGTGTTTTCCCATTGCCATCATGTGACCTGTAGAATATTTCCTTTCCTGCAGCTCTGAAGGCGCCTGGAGGAGATAAGCATGGTGTTTAGGGTTTGATTTGCTTTGTGCGCAGTCTGAATTGCTTGCAATGTTCATTCAACGCTTTTCTTAGTTGTTCCATATCTGTTTGAATACGATTTTCTCGAACCTGAAGAAGGCTATCGGCATTGGTGTGGAAAATCGATGCTCCTGTGGGCATTTTACATTTTCAGTCTTTATTTCTTGCAGTTGCCGGCGTCATTAAGCCAAGGTCGTCAAAGAAACGAGGGCTGCCATATCAGCAGTTGCCGACGTATCTGGAGCGACGATCGATGATAAATCCGTCGTAGGTTTCCTGAGGTTGCATCATAGCTTTTGCTCACAATTTACAGTTCAAAGTCATTCCCAAACCGCCTCAGAAGTTATCTCCAAAACTGCTCACCAAGCGACTGTGAAAACCATCGTTGGTCTACTATCATGAACTGCGTTGGATCGAGAAAGAGATCCAGTGGTATCGACATCGAAGCATTGTTGTTACTGTGTCAAGGAGACTTGATTATTGTTGTTACTGCATGAGGTAACCAGTATATTTTACTACTAGTTGTGGGCCATAAGGTTGTTCTATTTCCATGAAAAAAGGTTGAGGGGCCGCGATTAGTCCACAATTGATAGCTGCTGCAGAATTCGTGAAGGGAAGAGCTGTTAGTGCACAAGAGAAGCTGTCATGGGCCAGAAGAGGAGAATTAAATAGCTCCGGAGAGAGCTGAAACACATGTGGAGGAAAAATCAGCAAGAGGAAATATATTTTGCAGGTAAATATAGAGTGTCTTCAGCAGTAGTCGAGGAACCCATACCTGATGGAGACCAGGTTCAGATTGCTGATCTGGAGCAGATTGATGAAGATGAAGAACTCAATGCGATAATGAAAAGGTTAATGCCAGTTTTACCATCATTTTCAGGTAACAATTTTGATCTTTGGAAAATGAAAATGGAAGGTTTACTTGGATGAGTAGATTTATGGGAACTTGTTCAAAATGGTTATGAAGATCCTACTGAGAAGAGAAGAGATAAATTAACATTATATCTTGTTAGTTCAGCATTGAATAATGACATCCTGTCTGCTCTGTTATATGAATTTGGTGAAATAGAGAATGAAAAAATGCTTTGGGATAATCTAGAGATGAAGTTTAGTGTGAGGGGGAGCAAGATAGCTGTTGAAAATGGTGCCTGTATTGACAGTCTTATAACTGAAATAGAGACTGGAAATGATTGCATTGAAATCACAATGATTGATGATGAAAGTGTGTATGTAGCTGATTGTGATAATGAGAATGAAAACCTTGTGGAGGAAGATCTCTTTGAAGGAGAGACACATGAAGTTAGATTTGATGAAGACAATTCGTCTAATGAAGAGTGGTCAAAATTGATGCATGAGAAACATCTTATTGATGAGTTTTTGTTTGGTGAGAAGAATGGTCCACTTGCATACACAAATCAAGTGGAAGACAACTTTACTATTGCAGAGAAGGAAGATGAAGAGGAGAAAAATCAGAAAGCTCTCTTAGAAGAGCAAAAGGAAAATATAAAAAATTGTTTTGATATTCTAATGAATGCTTTTGAGTGTGCAGGGTTTGCTAAGGAAGAATGTGATGTGAAGCACTTAGGTGAAGTGCCACATAAGTTTGATGAAGAATTAGAATTTATTGAGGAATGGCTTCAAAATCCATATTATGATGAATGCAAAGAAACATTAGATTATGATGAGGAATGTATGGACACAGAAGAAGAAGACTGCATTACAGATATAGAAATTGAGTCAGTTTTTAGAAAGTGGAGTCCTGAAGAAATAAAGTACTACTATGAGCTATTGTTGCAAGAGTCCCTTGAGCACGACAATGTTGTTTGTATCCAGAAATGGGAGCAACATATTTATGTGGAGTTGGAAGCATTTGCGAACATTAAAGACAAATGTTCTCAGGACAAAGAAAATGCAGAAGTGTTGAGGATAAAGAACAATAATCAGAAGTCAAATTCCAAAATGCGGAGGAACAAAGTAAAAAGGGCTATGAAGCAGAACAGAGTCAAGATGAAACATATATGGCATAGCAAGCCAAGGAAGAAGCTCCATCTATATCACTATCTAAGATCAAGAAAGGTTAAGATGAAATTGTTAATTTGTAAGCTTAGCTGAGACTGAGACCAGCAAGCATGTTATGTTCTGCTCTGTTATGTTTGGTAGAAAATCAAGTTCTCCATTAAGGGGGACTATTGGAATAATGGAGAAATTAGAATACTTAGTTAAGATATGTGTAACTAAGTTATTGTGTGTCTTTCATATTTAGGTTTGGATTAGTTTCATCCACTAAGATAGGGGTTTGTTATAGGCTTACCTAGCCAATTTATTTGTAAGTAATTTATCAAAGTAATACAACAGATTATGTGAGGGTAGACTCACAAGTGATGTGCCCTTGTGGCCTCACTGTTATGAGATTAATTAATCTGATCTTTCCTCTTTTAAAACTATGAAGAACTGTTTTAACCTAATACTTTGAAACGTGGTACATTAGATTTACATTCTCATATTGATTTACAAAACTTAGAAAAAAAAAAAGTCATTTTGACCACCATTACAATAGAGACCTATCTTCTTCTTTGTAAATATTCACAAAGAGATCCATCCTAATTATCAATGGATCCTCAAACAATGAAATATACATAGATATTGCAATAAACACAAAGATACAATAATGCACAATTTTTATTAATGAGTGAATGACTAGTAAGAATAGTGACAATTTATCTGGAAGAGATGTGATTGATACGTTCATTCACAAGAAAATGATGATATTTACAATGACACTAAAAAAAAAAACTTTTTTAACATAAAGAAAATCAAAAACTCGAAACAATTATATTCTAACTTCCCAATGGTGTAAATCTTTGTTTGAGGATTCAAGGAATACACATTTTTCCGGACCCAAAAAATGTAGAAACTGCAAAAAAACCTACTACGGCACTGCTGGAAATTGAAGGCGTAGACACTTGAAAAAACTACTCCCAACCACTCGAGATCTACTAGACCGAGCCCAGGATATACTTAAAAATTGAGCCCCCTACCAAAATGGATCCAGGTGCCCCTTTACTTACTAGCGAGCTCGAGGGGGGTCCCTACATTTGTCCACTAGGGCATCCACCATTTCTCACAACCATGCATAAACGCATTTCTAAAGACGACTTCATTATTTCGAAGGTATAGAGGATCTGGGTGTAAGGTTTACTTCTTCGGGAATCATTCTCGTAGGCAGATATGGAAAGAGTGATAAAACCCTCATCGAAGGATAATCCTTTGCAAACGTACTTCCAAGTACAGGATTCAGCCTACTTTAATAGCTGCTTGCAAGTACGTAGATTTCATCGTAGAAAGAAAGGACGTAAGTGCTGGCTTGTTGAATGAAACAGTGATTTTTACAGTCTAGATTTCTATCTAATTTTCAAGTGCTCAACAGTTCTTTTTCATTGCAGTGATGGATGTCTCTTGTACCTTACGTATTACGGGAGTATCCGATCTGAGAAGTGACGTGGGAGAATGTAGAGGACAATACGTAATGAAAATTAATGTTGAAATCCAATGGGAATATTGTTGTAGTGTCAACGATCAAAGCTGAATTCGACAATAACGCAACTACTCCTCGAATCAAACAATACTAGACGAAACAATCACAATATTCAGGGGACAATAATCTACACAATACTTTACGAAACAATTACAATATTCAGGCGAGAATAATCTGACGATTTGATGTGTGGCTTTAGAATCTAGATAAAGTAACGACAAAATTGCAATGCTAGAAGAGAATAAACCTAATTTTTCTAAGCCACATAACTAACGACAAAATTGCAATGCTATAAGAGTACTCCGTGAAGAGTTCATTCCCACCCAGCCAAGCCGAGCCGTTCTCAAGTGTGGGAATTTATAATCGAGTTCTTTGTCTTGAATTTATTCATTACTTCTAGGGTCCATCGATCTGAAAGTCCTTGACTTAGCTTCCAGATGGCGAGTTTTTTTAGGAGCAACGTTAGAGTCGACTGCGACGAGGAACAGAAAGCTAAAAAGTCGAAAAAACGATCCTTCCTTATTGCCCTGACTTTAATTATGCTGATCCTTGACATCATTGGTGTGGCAGTGGGGACTCCAGTTACTTCCAGCGAAGTTCACGAGGACCCTCAAGGTACGAAAGTGTTGTCTAATTTGGTAAAGTCGGTCTGTAGCCAGACAAGATTTCCCCACCGATGTCTGTCGTCTTTTGCATCGTTTAGTGGCTATGAGACGGCAACGCCCGATATTTTGATAAGTTTAGCCTTGACAGAGAGCATGGAACGGGCACAAGATGCTTACGAATTTTCCATGAGTCTAAACAATCATACGATGAATGAAAGAGAACGCGCGGCCTGGCAAGATTGTGTCGAGCTTTTCCAAGATACGGTGGACCGTCTCAACATTTGTTTAAGCAACGATTCTGTCAAGAAAGATATCCCAAATTGGCTCAGCGCGGCTTTGACGAACCAGGAAACCTGCTTGAACGGTTTCCATGAACTCAACTTAACAGCCGGCAGTAATATAAAAACTCTGATGTCGTCCAGAGCTCTTAATGTGTCAGAATTAGTGAGCAATTTGCTTTCAATGCACAAGCTTACCGGCTTGAAAAATCGCCGCCTGCTGAGTTTAGAACGAGAGGAAGAGTTCGACTCTCACTACCGTCGGATCGAGGAAGATGGCTTTCCAGAATGGTTATCAGCCGGGGATCGAGGAAGATGGCTTTCCAGAATGGTTATCAGCCGGCGACCGAAGGCTCTTACAATCATCCAGGCTAGCGCACGTCGTGGTTGCCAAAGATGGTTCTGGCAATTACCGGACGATCACCCAAGCAGTGAACGCTGCTCCTAATAAGTCTCAGAAGAGATATATCATCCACGTCAAAGCCGGAGTTTACGAGGAGAATGTCGACATATCAAAGACGAAGACCAATTTGATGTTCATCGGCGATGGCAAGGATCGAACCATCGTCACTGGAAGGAGGAACGTTCAAGATGGTTCAACTACGTTCAAGTCTGCAACTTTCGGTAAGACATTAAAATTGGTTTTTCCCATATATTGTTCGGATCAATTACCTTAAAATTTTAATATATTGTTATTGCGTTGACCTAAGTAGAAGCTAAATATGAAAAATTCTAATGTCCATCTTTAGGAGTAATAAAAAATTATATGTATGATATATATCTATATAGATGAAGATATAGATTCATTTTGGTATTGCATATATCTAGCACAAACGTCAAGAAATATTAAATGCGGTATATATATCTATCAATTCTTTCCAGTTTAATTTAAAAAAAAAATGTTATAAATTTTCAGTTTTAAAAAATTCTGCATTTCAAAAAATCAATAATTACATTTCAAAGAGATTTTGTCCACTTTACTCTTTACACCGTTAAGATTAATTTAACCTAACGTGTTTCCTGTTTTTCCGGTCTGAAACGAGAAACTGCTTCTCTGTTATAGCTGTTTCTGGAACAGGATTCATTGCGACAGACATGACGTTCGAGAACACCGCGGGACCGCAAAAGCACCAGGCCGTAGCACTTCGAGTGGGCGCAGACCGCTCAATAGTATATCGTTGCAGCATCAAAGGGTACCAGGACACCTTATATGTTTACTCCCTTCGCCAATTTTACAGAGAAGTAGATATATATGGCACTGTTGATTTTATCTTCGGCAACGCAGCGGTGGTCATCCAGAATAGCAATATCTTGGCTAGAAGGCCCATGAGACAACAAAAGAACACAATTACAGCTCAAGGAAGAACTGATCCCAATCAAAACACCGGAATTTCCATTCATAATTTCAGGGTAAGTGCAGCTCCTGATCTGCAAGCCGTTAAAGGGTCCATCAAGACATACCTCGGAAGGCCGTGGAAGCAATATTCTCGCACTGTATTCATGCAGTCCATTCTCGACGATTTGATCGATCCCGCCGGTTGGTTCGAATGGCAAGGAAACTTTGCGCTTCGAACATTGTACTATGGCGAGTATATGAACATAGGTGCCGGTGCAGGAACATCAAGACGTGTCCGTTGGCGTGGATTTCATGTTATCAAAAGCGCCACAGAAGCGACCGGATTCACAGTTGGCCAACTCATTTCTGGTAATTCCTGGATTCCTGCTACAAGAATTGCCTTTACAGCTGGTTTGAACTAATGTTTAACATAAAACCACCCACCTATGCCATTTTCATTTAAATGCCGTAATTAAGCGACCCTTTCTAAGTACATTCTTCCCGTCTATAAACCCATAGCATTGCTTATGTATATTGCAGGACGTGAAGAGCTATTCTGGGCTTGGGCTTGGAATAAGCCGTGTAGCACACATAATTTCTCTATCGCATGTTTAATGTGTTACCTTCTCTAAAATTATATGAAAATTTTCATTATACTTGGCACATAAGATTCATCTAAATACATAATTAAATGTGGTAACTTCATTTTTATTTCTTTTAGGTTAAACTATTTTTATGTATTACTTTTTTCTATTCGTGTACACAATTAAATATTATCAGTTATAATTATTAGGAGTTTTTTAATTAATTTACCATTATAATTTAAATTGGAAAATTCATGTCACAATATCAGTTATAATTATTTGGAGCTTTTAATTAATTTACCATATAATTTAAATTGGAAAATTCATCAGTTATAATTATTTGGAGTTTTTAAGTTAATTTACCATTATAATTTAAATTGGAAAATTCATCTAACATTATCAGTTATAATTATTTGGAGTTTTTAAATTAATTTACCATTATAATTTAAATTGGAAAATTCATCTCACTTTTTAATGTGAAAATTGTTTTTAAATGACATGAAATTTTTTTATAAATTAAAATGGACATAATAATTACGATAAATATGTATAAATATCTTGTATATTTTAGAGCGGAAGTTGACTTGTAAAATTTTCAGATTGATGGAGAGACTTACCAAATGTACCTGTCATGTCATAATTCTTTAATACTTATCAAAAATACCTATTTAATACTTATCAAAAATACCTATTAAATATTAAACATAGGAAAATACAAAATAATGGGAAAAAACAAATTAAATCATAAAATTGGATTGAGAAAGTGAATGGGATAATGAAGTTTTTAATGGACTGCTCCAATAAAAGACACCAAATTACAAAGAATTGGATGCTAAATTAAGAAGAAGCTCTCTTGATGGTCCCATTTGAATCTAAGACACAAAAATATGAAGTAACCACATAATTTAACAAAATCCATGACCATGAGGAAGTTGAACTATAGTTGTCATGTCGTCAATGAGAATCTCAGTGGTAACAACATCGCATCTTACTACACACGTTAACATGTTAAACAGGATAACTTATTTAATTGCATCTTATGGCATAATTGCATTCCTTCTCCACCATTATTTAGTGGATGGAGTATTTAAAGAAGAAGGGTACTACCATTCCATGGATGATGAAATCCATGAAAGATGTTTGGTTTTTTATGTGGCTAAAGAATTGAGAAGATTTTGGATTCCTATTGCTTGATAAGGTTGTTAAGAATATAGTTTCAATCCCTATGTTGTGGAGGTTTAATGATGCCTTATAATATGGAGGCTTTTAGGGAGTTAGTGTTGCTCAATAAGTGTATTTATTTAGTTCGACTCTAGATAATTTGACTTTGAATTATTGGTGAACAATTTCATCATCAAGACATCTATCAATGTAAATGAATGAAGTACAAGTTGAATACGAGCCTTGTAGCTTCATTAAGATGTGCATTACAATCATGAGCTATTCATAGAGAGGGTTCCCATGGAGGGTTTCATAGAATAAATTACCATAGTTAATAGTATGTATCATTGTGACATGAAGAGGTTGAGTTCAATATCATGTCGCACTTCTAAATTAGGAGGTGGAATTTGATATTATGTAACAATATGTCATGTAGAAGTTGAGTTGAATGTTCTATGACACTGCGACATTAAGAGGTTGAATTTAATATCATGTCACATTGTGAAATCTTGGTTGATTTCAATATTATGTAATATTGTGATACTAACATGTCGTAGTGTGCCAAATTCACCCACATTCAACAATCATGAGCCACATTTAATGAGTATAATACCAAGTCAACAATCGTGAGCCACATTTAATGAGTATCATTCAAAGTCAACAATAGTCAACCATTCTCAACCAAATTAAACTATGGTTCAGAATATTAAGCCATATCGAACTCTAATCAACCATCCTCAACCATTATAAACCATATCCAACAATAGTGAGCAATGGTCAGCTATAATCAATGAAAGTGATCCATATTATTTTGAGAACGATTTGAAGGAAGAAATATAACACAGATATAACAAGAAAATACACAGAGATATGGCATAGAACACACTAATACAGTGAAACTCAAATTCTATTAATAATTGTTTGAAAATAAAAAAGACTGTAAAATGCAAAAGCACACAAGATAGCTAGAATGGTGGTATCTTATCTCTAAGAAGAGATGTATCAGCTCTGCTCATTCACAAGAAGTTGATTACAACGAGGCTACAAAGGCCTTTTTAACATAAACAATAATTGATAAAACCATAAACATACAAAATCCTAACCTCGAGAGATGAAACTCCAAAGGTGTGTGGGCCCCATTGGGGGTAGTTGATACGTCAACTTTCTGAGAGCGTAAATTTTTTATATGATCTTCGTTTGGGGCGCATGATACCTCGTTGGAAAAGTACAGCCGAGGAGTACACATTCCATTCATCCTAGATCATTCCTATGACTATCATCTAGGTGTTGTCGTGCCCATAAAATGTTGTTTGAGGCCTCGAAATGGCCCCAGAAGTTCAGGACTCAAAAAAGTGTACAAAAACTGCCAAAATGAAAAATTGTGCTTTAAGCCAGTGGAATAGGTGGGGGTGCACCAAATTCCACTTAAATCATTCCTCCCCCCTTAAGAAGAAATGGTTTGCATTATGTCAAGTTCCTCCATCCAATGGGGAAAATTTTGTTAAATCAAAGTCCTGGTGAGCCACTTGCCCTGATGAAGAAATTGTCTTGCTTTGATGAACCAATAGAGTTGCAAGGTTTGTTGGCGGGTGTCCTTTGTCTTAGTGTCCATGATCCGATCAACTTCCCCCTATTCGATGTAGTCAGGATTGAGTCTTGTAAGGGCCAACTGTTCAACTGCATCCAAAGTGTCCAAGAGAGGTTGAAAATATGGTCGAAGAAATTCCACATTAAATACCAGGTGCACTCTAGGGAAAGGAGTAATACTTAATTCAAAATCAGTCTCACCCACCATCTTGGTGATGGTGTAAGTCCTGTATCAGAGTGGGCATACCTTCCGATGGGGTCCTGTAAGGTGCACTTTATGCAAGTAACCACACCTTATCTCCCACCTGAAACTTGTGTGGTACTCGATGTTGATCGTGGCACTGCTTGTCCTTGGCATTGGATTTCTACACAATATCATGAACTTGTTTTTGGATGTGATGGATGCGCTTAACAAATTTGGATTCCTGCTCAACCTCAGTCTGAACATGGGAGGAATCTTCATGTTCAGCTGTAATGAGAAGAGCTAGGTCAATGGGGGGAAATGGTTGGAACCCAAAGCACACCTAAAAAGGAATGTGGCCAAAGGAGCTATGGAGGGATCTTTTGTAGCTATGTTGAACATAAGGAAGGATTTCATCCCATGTGTGTGGATGTTTGTAATTTTACATCCTTGGGATATGGAAAATCTTCCTATTGACCACCTATGTTTGTCCATCAGTTTGTGTGTGGAAGGAAGTCGACTTGGTTAGCTTGGAGTCCACCAATGACCATGGGATGGAAAAAAAAGTGTTTGGGAACCTACTTTCTTGATTGGATATAATAGTACATGGAATCCCAAAATGAACCCAAACATGTGTAAAGAAGAGCTTGGCAGTGACCTCAACTATGATGCTCTTCTTTCAGGGTGCCAAAACTACCATATTAGAGAATCGATCAACAACCATGTAGACACAGTCATTCCCATGCTTGGTTGAAGGTAAAATAGACATGTAGTCCATCTAGATGGAATCCCAAGGCCTAACCAAGGTAGGAAGAGGCGTGTATAGCCCCTTTTTCTTGATGTCGGGCTTCGCAATGGAGCAAGAAGTGCAGGATCTGATGTACTTGCGAACATCTTTCCAAAGATTTCACCAATAAAAAATATTTTGCAGTACTTCCATTATTTTCTCTACACAAAAATATCTCGTTGTCTGATTGTAATGAAATTCCTAGATCATCTTTGCATGCTCGCTTCAAGGAACATAGAGATGAATCAGATGGCATAACAATCCATCACGAAGATTAATATTTGTAATTGTTTTGTATGTGCTCAATGTTTGATGGGAAGTAGAAAAGTTAGATTCATTATTGTAGAGTTGTGGACATATGGATGTCTTAGGTCCATAGGAGTCGTGAATTGTGGTTAGTGCTACCATCAGGGTTCGACTAAAGAAATATGTGACACAATTGGTGCTACCCTTGTTGTACTTGATATTCAAGTGAAATTGTTGCAGGTATGTGGACAACGTCTGATGGTTGACATTCTGTAACTTTCGTTGTGTTTTCTTGAATTGAAGAGGCATGTGATCAATGTGGATGATTGTCTCCTTCCCCATAATTTAATGCTTCCACTGTCAACATGCCTACATAATGGAGTACATATATCTTTCTCGTAGGTTGGGTATCTTCGAAAAGTATCAAATAGAGTTTCATTGCGATAGGCTACCAGATCCCCATGTTGAGTGATGATTGCATTGATAACATAATATGAATCATTTGTCTCAATCTCAACTGGTCGTTGCAGGTCTAGAAGAATAAATACTGGTGGTAGAATTGGTGAGGTCCAAGAAGCTGTGGAGCTTGATAATCATCTTCAGGTTCGACCAATCGTGGATGACTTGGATCTTGGTTGGATCCACATGTACGCCTTTCTCATCCACAGTGTATCCCAAATAGTGGATTCTCTACATGACAAAGGAACATTTCTCAAAATTGGCATATAATTTGTGTTGTTGCACGGTGCCCAAGACCTGTTGAACATGCTCCAAATGTTTCTCCCATGTTTTGTTGAAGATGAAGATGTCATCCAAATATACAACAACAAAGGAGTTTGCGAATGTTCGTAATATATCTTCCATCATTCGCAGGAATGTGTCTGGGGCATTAGTTAATAAAAAAAGGCATGACCAACCACTCAAATAGACCTTCTTTAGACTTGAAGGTCATCTTTCACAAATCAATTTTCTCAATCAACACCTGGTGGTAGCTCGACTTCATATATTTCTTACTAAAAATCTTGGCTCACTTGAGTTGATCAAGAAGATCATCAGTCTGAGGAATTCGGTATCACTTCTTGACTATGATCTTGTTCATGGCTCTGTAATCAATATAAATTCTCCATGTTCCATCATTATTCTTTACCAGAAAAATTGGGTTCTTGCAAGGTAAGGAACTTGGTCTAATGTGGCCCTTCATAATTATCTCTTGGATCTTTCATTTGATTTCTTCATTCTCCATAAGAGAACTCATGTACACATGGTCGTTAGGAAAAGGAGCACTAGGTTTCATATCAATTGAGATCTTTACCTAATAGTGCACATGCACCCTAGTAGGCAAGGTGACTATTTCTTTGTATTCCTCTACTTTCTTGTCCGTCTGTTGTTGTTCTATAGAGAGACCCCGTGTAGAGGTTTCAATGGTTGTAGTGACCTTCCATTCACATTTCGATCAAACCATTAAGAGGAAAAACCTCTGAGTCTAAGAGACCACCTTTTTACACTGCTTCACAGAGATCAAAGAGACTATATCCTTTGGTACTTCCTCCAGTACCCTATAGAGTTGATATCCCAAAGTAATAATGAAATTGTGGGGCCTAGATTCATAAACAACATGATTCTTCCACATATATGGTTTTCCTAACGAAACATCACAAACTTAAATGGGGGAAACATCACACAATACCTCGTCTTTGAAGGGTTTGATGTCGTGGTGCAGGAGACATTATTGGATGACGTGGATATCCCGCCCCTAGATGAGCCAACCGATGGTGTATGGTTGAGGATGCGTTGTCGTTGCCAAGTTCAATATCTTGACAACCTCTGTTGAGATCAATTTCTTCTAGCTATTTCTATCAACAATGAAATGGAGTGGTGTCCCCTTCACCCACATCTATGAGTGGAAGAGGTGCTCCCCTTCTTAAGGTTCCTCTAGTTCCTTTGGATGGACTTTTATGGTAGCAATGGTGACACTGGGTTCATTCTCAATGATCTAATTTCCCTTTTCTAATTCTAAATCAGAGTTTGAGTTAGCATATTACCCTAGGGATTTCATCTCAGCCAACAATGACATTTTGGATATCCATTCATTACTATTGTGCCACTTGTGATTTTGTATAAATCACACAACTTTCTTGTGTCCTTTGACTTCAAATTACCCTTCTTTGTCGGCTGCTTGGGTTGGTTATCCCAAGGCTGGAAATCCTTGCTCTATCATTTGGCCTTGGATTTAGGGCCACCTTTACCATAATTTGGCTTGTTTCGCTGCTTAAATTTCTTCTCCATTTTGACAACATAACGATAAGAGACTCCCAATAACGATATGTCCAAAAAATCCATATTAGTTTGGATTTACCTGTGTAGAGCCCCACGGTATTTTAGAACCAGATGTCATTCAGAGTATTTAATACCCATATTGGTGCGCAAGGTATGGAAGGTATTTTTGAACTATGACATTGTTTATGCCCTCTCTTGGCGCAGTGTCATCCATCTCGTGTACTAGTCATCATAATTTCCAACAGGATAATATTGTTGCTTGAGGGCATCAACAAAAACTACCCAAGTGAGTCTTGGACAAAAAATTGCCGACTATTCCTAGACATGTTTCTCATATCAAGTATCCCACCAATTTATGACATTGGGAAGGGCCTTAAGGAATGCGAAGGTGATTTTTTCACCGTTGGAAAAATTTTGGATAGAGAAATAACTCTCTAGTAGACATAACCATTTTTCCATAGCAACAGTGTTTATCAGGCCTTCAAATAAAATGATATCAAATTTAACTTGTACCTTAAAGGGAATTTCACCTCTGAAGTGCCTCCTGGTTGAATTTTATTCTGTTTTTGTCAACACCTACTCAATGATCTGGGTGAAATTATCCATCATCTCAATCCTATGTCGCATGGGGGTTTCTTCGAGCAATAGTTTGAAAAGATATCCTACTTTGTCATGCCTCTTTTCTTTCACCATGGGAGGTTTCTTGGGCATATGAGAGAGGATATATTCAATATAAAAAAGTTCAAGAACCAACTCTCTATACCCTAACCTCATCAGGAACATGCACTAAGAATGAGAAGAAGAAGACTGCTCTGATACCATTGATCCGAATTATTTTGAGAATGATATGAAGGAAGAAATATAATAGATATATAACAAGGACATGCAAAGAGATATGGAACATAACACACTAATATAGTGAAACTCAGATTCTATTAATGACTGTATGAAAATACAGAAGACTGTAAAATGTAAAAACACACAAGCTTACTAGAATGACGATAGCTTATCTCTGAGAAGAGATGTTTCAACTATGACCATTTGCAATAAGATGATTACAATGAGGCTCCAAAGGAATTTTTAACATAAATAATAATTGATAAAACCCCAAACATCCAAAAACCTCACCCTGAGAGATGAAACGCCAAAAGGTTTGTGGGCCCCAATGGGGGTAGTTGATATGTCAACTTTCTAAGGGAATAACTTTTTCATACGAACTCTGTTTGGGGGGCTCGATACCTTGTCAGAAAGGTATATCTGAGGAGTACAAATTGTTTTCATCCCAAACCATGCCTTTTACTATCAGTTGGGTGTTGTCATTCCTAAAAAACGTTGTTTAAGGCCTCAAAATGGCCCTAGAAGTTTAGGACTCGAAAACTTGTAGAAAAACTGTCAAAATGGAAAATTGTTCTTTTAGCTAGTGGAATAGGTGGGTGGCCACCAATGTCCACTTGGATCCAAAATTCAATCAAAATCGACCATATTCAAGAAAAATCGGACAAAGTATACCATATTTAAGTACATTATCTAACATTGTGACATGAAGAAGTTGATGTAATATTCCAGATACAAAAAGTATGCATAACAAAAATAAATAGCTAGAAATGGAAGATGAGCAACAATATAACGATAACAACACCATAATAATACCAAAATGATACCAGAGTAAAACCAGAAATAGAACTTTGATTACTGAGAGAAATGTTCACTTGCCTCTTCAAGGGGGTAACCTCCAGCAGAGCAATGCTCTATTACAATAATATCCAAGAAAAAAGTTTCCATAACCTCGACTCATCTTTATACTAAATATGTCTATCAAAAGAACCATCAAGAGGAAGATCCTTCTAGAAACGAAAGCTTATATTAGGTCTTCTTACATTGGACTTATTCTTCCTTATTTCTAGTCCTTATTAATATTGACCTTTATTACATGGAAATATATTATTCTACCTACATGAGGGGTTAGGTCCCTAACATGCCCTCCCCCTTAAAAACAACCTTGTCCTCAAGGCTTGAGAGGGGGAAATTGCTGCAGAATGGTATCTGGTTCCCAAGTGGCATCTACTAGATTTGTATCTTTCCACTGGACTAACACTTCCTTGATGGTTCGCTAACGCATACGACGCTCACGCTGGTCCAAAACTACTTGTGGCTGTAAACAAATGGAGGCTTCTTTGTCCAACTCAGGAAGGGTGGTTTGGGTTTGGCACTTAGTTTCAATCACCTTATTTAAGCAGAAAACATGAAAAACAAGATGGATCTTAGAAGGATTAGGAAAATCTAACTGATAGGCCACCTCTCCCAGACACTTGAGAACCATATAAGGACCATAAAATTTGGGCGCCAGTTTCTATCAATGGTCATCCTTGAGAGAATTTGGCTTGTAAGGTTGCAGTCGAAGAAACACCTAATCCCCTTCTGCAAAATGACATTCAAAGCGACCTTGATCTGCTTGTTTCTTCATGCTATTCTGGACCATCACCAAATTCTCTTTGAGGGTACAAAGAATATCTTCTTGAACTGTAAGTGTTTGGTCAACTGCCTGGACCTTCAAGACACCTGGAAAATATGAGAGAAATGAAAGTGTATTTTTTCCATATACCGCTTCAAAAGGAGACATGTGAGTATTTGTATGGTACGAAGTGTTGTACCACCATTCAGCTAGTGGTAACCATTGATCCCACTGATGTTGCATTTTCGATGCAAAACACCTGAAATATGTTTCCAAACATTTGTTGACAACTTCAATTTGGCCATCAGTTTGGGGATGATAAGTTGTGCTGAGATGAAACTGGTTTCCTCGTAGCTTTAATAGTTCTTGCCAAAAATTGATGGTGAAATTTGGGTCGCGATCATAAACAATAGAATACGACATGGAATGAAGCTTGAAGACCTGATCCATGAAAATTTGAGCCACAATGGATGATGTAAATGGGTGTTAAAGAGAAAATAAATGAGCATTCTTGAAAAGGCGATCAACTACCACCATAATGACTGATTTATCGCTCGACTTAGGTAAGCCTACAATAAAATCCATAGAGATATCCCACCAAATAGCAGGCGGAATCGAAAGCGGTTGTAGTGTGCCTGGAGATTTGAATGTTTCACCCTTGTTGCGTTGACACACATCACATTCAACCACAAAATTATGAACGTCTTGTTTCATACCATTCCATAAAATAGAAATGTTTGACCCTGTCATAGGTTTTGGTAAAATTGGAGTGCCCAGCTGTGGGTGTAGCATGAAGCTCGGAAAGTACCGTGGATTTAATTTTTGACTGTTTACTTAAATAAAAATGACCTTTGTATCAAATTTCCTCACTGAGCCAAGAGTACGCTCGGGAAACTGGAGAATTGGACTGCAATTTTTGTATCAGATGCGAACTTTTGGCATCATGTAGCCATTCCTGGCGAACAACTTGGAGCTAATCTGGTACAATGAAGGAGAGAGAAAAAGGGACCCTTCATCTTCATATTTTCGGGAAAGTGCATCAACAACCACATTGTCTTTGTATTTCTTGTAAATGATTTCATAATCATATCCAAAGAGATTAGTCACCCATTTTTGTTTCTCGGGGGAGGAAAGGCGTTGTTCCAGAAAATACTTAAGGCTTTGATGATCTGTCTTAATTTGGAAGCGTTTCCCCAATAGATAAGGGTGCCAAAGATCCACGACATGCAAAATAGCCAACATTTCTTTTTCATAGATTGATTTGCCAAAATTTCTCTCGAATAGTTGTTTGTTGGTAAAGGCCAAAGGTCGATCCTCTTGCATAAGGACAACGCCAATTTCTTTCCTGGAAGCATCAAATTCCAAGACAACGGTATTTGTGAAATCAAGAAGGGCCAGGACTGGAGTGGTGCACATGGCCATATTCAAGGTTTGAAAAATCTAAGCAGCTGTTGGAGTCCAAGTGAAAGAATTCTTTTTAAGGAGTGCAGTGAGAGGTGTTGCAATATTTCCATAATTCTTAACAAACTTACAATAATAACCTATTAAACCTACAAATCCCCACAATATTTTGAGAGTATTTGGGTGAGGCCAATCTTTCATAGCTTCAATATTTTTACTATTGTAACAGCCAAATATTTCTAAAAATCATTAAGTTTCATAAACATTTTATTTCGTAAAATGAAACAATAACTTCCTAGTATAATATTGATTTTCATAACAACAACTTCAGTAAATTAGAAAAAAGGAGTGAAGAAAGAGACGTAAAACTCAAAATAGAGCTAGAGGAAATGATTGATAAAAAAATCAAAGATACCATTCAAACTCAAATAGAGGATATGTAGCAACCAAATAAATTTTACACATCATATACTTTCATAAGCAATTTATTTCATGAACTGAGATAATAACTTCATACCATAACAACAATCTTCCTAATAGCAACTTCAGTAACTTAAATTTATCAATGAATAAGGATTTTATGGTAGAATGAAATCAATACATAGTTTAACAAATTACCTGGTTCTGATGCTAATTTTTGTTGCCTTGCTGCCTTGTTGTTGCCTTCCTGCTACATGATGCACAGACCAATACTGCCACAAACAAAAGAATAACTGCCCAAACCTACTGTCCTCTCTGCCAACTAGGAAAACTACCTAGCTCCAAGATATCTATGGATATCCTGGCCCTCGTGCCCAAAACCTCCAGCAACCCGGTGCCTCAACTAATCCCAAATGCCACAGCCAGAGCTCTACTGCTCCCTGCAAATCTCACAGTCCTCCCAGAATCCATCCCCCTCTCACGTAAACCACCCTCCTCCCTTATCCCTCCTTCACTGACTCCTGCATTTACTCCCTTACCTTCCCTCATCCCTGTCCCTGATCCTTCCTTTAATGTTTTATCTTCTCAGGATTAACAGGTTATCCCTTGTTGGGTACGTAACCTTTTATAGCATACATTATTAATCTTTTAAATTTATTACTCATGTCATCAAATGTAATCTGCAGTTAAATTATTAATTAATTAATCACAATCATAACCTTTAATTAATTAATAACTTACTTAATTAATATCATTAGATCAATCTACGTTCAATTAATACCTTGTTAAGATAATTAATCCCTTAATTAATTTTTACTTTATAATTTTAAGCACTTATTCAACTAGGGTTGTTACATACACCCACCCTTCAGGAAACTTCGTCCCGAAGTTAAGGTATCTTATGGTACAAAGGGAAAAGAACATAGTTCACACATTCATAACAAGTAACTGACATTATCAGTAAGTAAGTCAAGAAAGCTCATACATACTAGTGTATATGTACAAGAAATGCATGTGTAGCTACTACATTCAAATCTCATGCATGTACTAATAATCAAAATTGTCATCCTTTAATAATTTATGTATGCATTCAAACCAATCAGCAAGACTAGTCTTTTATAAAAGACAACAATCAATTAATTGTGTGAGAAATCGTTTAATTACAATTGTCTGGTTCAATAATTTATTCTAAACAACTTTGGTTTAGTTACATAATAATGAATATTCCTATATACACATTTCCAATTCCACCACAAAACAAATATCCATAATGTCTCAACTATTACTACTCATCCTTCCTCCCTAACCTACTTCCAACTCCATTCATATCCGTCCTCTGCTAGACTATCTTGGAGCGTCAAATATATTGACCTAACTCCAAATAGAACCCATAAGTGGAAGTGTCACCATCTCAACCAAGCTTCCCTAGCAGGCAACTGACAGTCATCATCACACGTCTTGGGGAGCGTGAACTAGCACCATCCTCCCATGACTTCAGGTTTCGGAGGATACACGGAGGGAAATGCCTCCACCCCTCCTAACAGAACCAGGGTCAACACCCTACAATGGAGGAGACTCGGTGGGAAATGCCTCCACTCCTCCTAACAGAACCAGGGTCAACACCCTACAATGGAACATATAGGGGCACTGTGTTGCTGGAGGTTTTGTCATCGTTTATTCGGTTTTGGGCAGTGTTAGTACCAAAATTATGCACTAGTCCACATATCATAGCAATACATCCAAATCAATATAAATTGCACATACGTTATTTATACCATAATGTTTCTTGGTTAGTGGTTCTGATATCCACTTTCATCATTATTATCACTTGGCTATTTCCTAGCCCATAACCTGCAGGTTAGTCTACAACACAACTCATACATTTCTATGCATTATCATCATATAATTGCATACTATCATCATTTCAATTTGGTATCCCCGTACCAATACATCAACATCAAAGTTTTCCACATAGAATTAGATTTCATGATATCCCATAATTCAAACTCATCACTCATTCACAAGATTATCTTGCCCAAAATAGACTGCATTGTATCCAACATCATTCTAATAGTATTTAAACATTCAACAATTTTACTTTCTCACAATATGTTGCATCATATACATCATCATCAATAACATTTAAAAATTCTCATT
Source organism: Picea abies (assembly GCA_900067695.1). Taxonomy (NCBI): domain Eukaryota; kingdom Viridiplantae; phylum Streptophyta; class Pinopsida; order Pinales; family Pinaceae; genus Picea; species Picea abies. Next base: position 29,507 of record CBVK0100020779.1, read on the forward strand.
CACATAACATATCACATTACATGCATCATCATTGATAACATTTAAACATTCATAAAAGTTCATAAGTTCAAAGTTTAAGTGTATCACTTAATAGTTTCACTGTGACTAGGAAATAAAGTGTATAGGTCTCAGATAATCCTAGCCGTCTAAGTCAAAAGGTGGTGTTACCTACACCCCACCTTCGAGAAACATATTCTCGAGGTGGTCAAAATAGTGAGGGATAGTCTCGCCGTAGTGTCTTGGCGTCCTCCCAAGTGGCATATCCTAGACTATACTTGTTCCACTAGACCTTAACTTGGTCTACCAGACGGTTTCTGAGCTGTCGGACTCTACGGTCCAATATGCGTAACAGTTATACCATGAGGGTTCCCACGTCCGATACCTGCAATTCTTTCCAATTTAGTTTATGTGATTCATGAGCAACATAATGACGTAAAACAGATACATGAAATACATTATGAGTTTTATGCAAGTGGGGTGGCAGTACGAGACGATAGGCAATGGGTCCAATTTTCTCTTGGACCATAAATGGCCCTATAAACTGAGGCGACAACTTTGTCCCCTTACCGAACCGTATGGTACTCTTATTAGGCCTGATACGAATGAAAACTTGGTATCCCACTCCATAATTTCGGTCGGTCATGTGTGCATCCGCATAACTTTTCTGCCTATCCTGTGCTTCCTTTAGCCTCTACCTGATCTGAATCACCTGTTCCTCCATTTCCTAAATCAATTCTGGCCCAACTGTTACTCAGTCTTCTAGTCTATCCCAACTCAATGGCGTCCTACATGGCCTCCCATACAAAGCTTCGTATGGTGGCATTCCAATGGAACTATGATAACTGTTATTGTAGGCAAACTCTACCAAAGGTAGGTATTTCTCCCACTAGGTTTGATTATCCATCACATACATCCTAAGCATGTCTTCCATGACTTGATTTACTCTTTCAATTTTCCCATTTGTTTCAGGATGATAAGTTGTGCTTAAGTCCAACTGAGTCCCCAATGCTGACTGTAAACTTGTCCAAAACATAGAGGTGAATCTGGAGTCCGTATCTAAAATAATCTTCTTTGGTATCCCGTGCAAATGGATAACCTCGCTTATGAACACTCGTGCTACATCAGTGACATCGTAAGTGTCTCTAACTGGAATGAAATGAGCGCTCTTGGTTAACTTATCCACTATCACAAGAATGGCATTGTGTCTATGAGATGTGAGTGGAAATCCTACAACAAAATCCATAGATATTACTTCCCACTTGGACATAGGGACGTCATGTGGTTGTAGGAGGCCTATTGGGTGATGGTGATCGGCCTTCACTTGTTGACACTCTAGGAATCTGGTGACGAAATGGAATACATCGCGCTTCATGCCTACCCAAAAGAAGAGTTTCTTCATCTCCGTGTACATCTTCTTTACACCCGGATGTGTGCAATAAAGTGCTCTATGGGCTTCCTTCAGTATGATGCTTCGAATATCCCCATTCTCAAGGATGTACATCCTTCCTCGATATCTTAACAATCCATCTGTTTCTAGATTATATCCTTCATACTTTGGGTCTAACTGCCGTTTCTAGATTATATCCTTCATACTTTGGGTCTAACTGCCTTCTGCTCTAGAGGTTTGAGGTAACCTTTCAATACCAATTGTCTCCTAGTAGTTGTGTCAACACATGTTTCCTCAGACTGACCTTTAAGGTTACCAATGAGAAGATATGTGGTCTCCTACTCAAAGCATCTGCGACCACATTTTCCTTTCCCTTTATGTACGAAATACCAAAATCATACTCACTCATAAACTCACTCCATCGCCTTTTCCTGGCATTCATATCTCTTTGAGTGAAGAGATGTTTTAAACTTTGATGGTTCGTTTTGAGCTCAAAGTTTCGCCCCAAAAGATAGTGCCTCCAAAGTTTCAGAGCTAGCATTACAGCTACCAACTCTAAATCATGAGTCGCGTATAATTCTTCATGCTTCTTCAACTTTCTTGATGCATAAGCTATCACTCCTCCATCCTTCATTAGCACGGCCCCCAATCCTTGTTTTGAGGCATTCATGCAGACCATGAAGTCCTTTTCCATATCTGGCACTCGTAGAATTGGCGCACTAGTTAGTAATCTCTTAAGCTCAATGAAGGCACTATCACATTCTTCTTTCCATTCATACCTGACCCCCTTGCATTGCAAAGTGGTGATGGGTTTCGCTATTTTTGAGAATCCTTCCACAAATATCCGTTAATAACCCACTAGGCCCATGAAGCTTCTCACCTCATGTGCATTTTTCAGCACTGGCCATTCCATAATGGCCTTTACCTTTTCTGGGTCCACCGAGATTCCTTCACCTAAAATGATATGACCTAAATAGTGGATCTCTTTCTGGAAGAAGGAACACTTCGATAGCTTCCGATACAATTTGTTCTCCCTAAGGCAAGACAACACTATTCACAAGTGTTACTCATGTTCTCCTTCATTCCTGGAATAGATGAGAATGTCATCTAGAAAAACTTGTACGAATCGATCTAAGTACTTCCGGAATACGCCGTTCATGAGGCTCATGAATATTGCTGGCGCATTAGTCAATCCGAAAGATACCACAACAAACTCGTAATGTCCAAACCGAGTTCGAAAGGCAGTTTTTGGAATATCACCTTCCTTAATCCTTAACTGATGATATCCAAATGGCAAATCGATCTTTCAGAATACCGCTGCTCCTTTCATTTGATCGAAGAGATCATCTATTTGCGGCATTGGGTACCTATTTTTCACTGTAGCACGGTTCAAGTCCCTGTAGTCTATACACAGTCGTAAGGATCCATCCTTCTTATTTATAAAAATTACCGGTGCGCCCCAAGGTGAGACACTGGGCCTTACTAGCCCTAAGTCTAGTAACTCCTTCAACTGCATTTGCAATTCACAAAGTTTCGGCACCATCATTCGATACAGAGTCTTGGATATTGGTTTTGCACCAATTTTTAGCTCAATAGTAAAATCAGGCTCCCTCTCCGGAGGTAACCCTGGTAACTCGTTCGGAAAAACATCCTGAAATTCTGACAATACCGGATACTGATCTAATGAGGGTCCTTTCCTTTCACTCATTTCTTCCACTACATACAGTCGACACCCTTGTCTCAAGCATCGCTTGACCTTCATAGTTGATATAAAGCGTAATGACACTTTTCTCTGTACACCCTGAATCTCTATTGGTCTTCCTTCATCATCAATACAAAGCACCCTCTTTGCGAAACAATCTACCAAAGCTTGATGAGCTGCTAACCAATCCATTCCAATGATTAGGTCATACGCCCCAAGAGCAATGACGTATACCTTCAACCTGGTAGTGCACACTCCTAGGTCTACTATACAATTATCGACACTAGGTCCTACATCTTGTTTTTCCCCCGAAGCCATCTCGACTTGTTTAAAGTCATCGTGCTCGTAGGCTGCCAGCCCACTCTTTTCTAATGCAGATGGTGAAATGAAACTATCTGTCACCCCAAAATCAAACAAAATCTTAACATTGATATTATTTAGCGTACCTGATGATTCAATTATGGTGGATTGATGTTCGGCCTGGCAGTTGTTAACCGCTACGTAAATCTGATGGTTGCTACTTGCTCTCCCCATCGATGCCTTTTCTTCTCTATGCATGAACCCTGGTTGTAACTCTGGGCAGTCACGCTCATAATGGGCTCCCCTACACCCCCAACAGGTAACGCCGTATTGTACCTGTGCATTGTCATGTGCCTGTCTTTGAAATGAGTTCCTTCCCCTGGAACCCCTGCCCCTACTAGTTGTTCCCCGAGATGTTCGTGGACCTGTCTGCACCGTTGGCGATGAACGAGATGTTGCACTAGCTGCCATTGAAATCCCTGCAGCTACTGTCCTTGGCATGAATCTATTACCATAAGGTGGTGGCTTTGAGCCCCCTCCCCTAGGAAATGTCCTCGAGGTCTTACCTACAAATCCAGGGCGATGCAGAAATGTCGATCTTGTACCCCCTGTTAAGTTCATGTGTTCTTCTGCGTAACACACATTTTCTACTACCTCCGCTACTGAAGATGGTTTCCACATCCGCACCATAGCTCTTATCTTCGGGTTCAATCCATAAACAAAGCGCTCTTCTTGTCATTGGTCATTGTCCATATACGAAACGTATTTGACCAGTTCCATAAACCTGATCTCATATTCTTCTACAGTCCTATTTCCTATCTATATGCTTTCAAAATCGAGAAAAATCTTAAGAAAAAGATGCGGTATTTTGGGTATCAAAACCCCTCACTGTAGAAGCAGGGAAAGGGAAACCCCAAACCGCAGAAAAAATGGCAGAGAAAATATGGACAACCTCGAGACAACCAGTCTAAGCCACAAACAATGAAGGACAATGAAAAGATGAAAAAAAGCAGTAGGAAGTGGTGTGACTTCCATAAGAACCGTGTCATAACATTGTTTATTTCCACTCAAAGAAAACATTGGTGGCGGTGGTGAAAGCCTCTGAATCAGATGCGGATTTTAATTCATAGTCAGAACTTGAAAAGGGGAGACATATTATTGATGCAAAACCTATTGCAATCATTTCTATCACTAAGATCCATCCCGATGAACCTGACGAGCCATAGGAAGGAGAGTGCCTCTTTCATTCACAGATGTGGGTGAAGGGTACTTTGTTGCACTTCATCATTGATAGCAGTAGCCAAAAGAACCTCATCTTAGTAGAGTTTTTAAAGGGGTTGGACCTACAGACAATGTCTCATCCGCAACCATACACCATTGTATGGGTCCACCAAGGAATCGATCTTCCGTTAACCAACAATTTTTCCTATCCTATGACATAAAGCCCTTCAAATATGAGGTATTGTGTGATGTTTTCCCCCTTGAAGTTTCTGATGTTATTTTTGGCCAACCTTATTTATGGAAACATCACGTTGTATATTAGTCTAGGCCTCGTAGTGTTATTATTACTTTGGAAATGAAATTGTACAGGATACATGAGGTAGTCCCTCTCACTGCCATTTCCTTGATCTCTACTAAGCAATGCAGGAAGGTCATCTCTCATACCAAGAAGTTTTTCTTCTTTGTGATTCACTCTCAAAGTGAGAAAAAGGTTGTGGCCACATCCATGGCCTCTGCGACTGAACTCTCCATGCAACAGAAGCAAGTGGATAAGGTTGTGGAAGAATACAAAGACATTTTCTCCTCACCCACTAGGGTACCTCTACATTGTCAAGTTAAGAATTCAATCGATCTGACCCCTAACATACCTCTACCCAATGGGTCAGTCTATCATCACTCTCAGTTAGAAAACTAGGATATAAAGTGTCAGATCCAAGAAATTCTCCAAAAGGGGAACATATGACCCATCTCATCACCGTGTGGAAGCCCAATCATACTTGTGTAGAAGAAAAATGGGACCTCGCGAATCTGCATTGATTACCGAGCCTTAAATAAAATCACATTCAGGAACCAGTACCCGATTCCTTGAATCGATGATCTCCTTGACCAACTCAAGTGGGGGAAACAATTCATTAATATTGATCTGAAGTCTAGCTACCATTAGATCCTAATAGAGCAGACAAATGTATGGAAAACTTCCTTCAAGTCCAAAAAAGGTCTTTTTGAATGGTTGGTCATGCCCTTTGGTTTGATGAATGCCCCAACAACTTTCATGAGTATGATGGATGACATCTTGTAGCCTTTCACCAATTATTTTATGGTGGTGTATCTGGATGACATCCTCATCTACAACAAGAATTGGGTGGAACACTTGCAACATATTCAACAAGTTCTCCACACTCTGTGGCAACAAAAGCTATATGCAAATTTGAAAAAATGGTCCTTAGGCATGGACAAGGTCCAATACCTAAGCTAAATTTTTTATGAGCATGGGGTGGATGTGGATCCATCCAAGATCTAGGTCATTCGTAACTAAGCATCCCCAACCACACTCACTGAGCTTCGAAGATTTGTAGTCCTTGCCAATTTCTATTGCAGGTTCATGTTAGGATTCTCCCATATTGCATGAGCCCTTAGCCAAGTAACTAGGGGTGGTGGTAAGGAAAAGTTCATGTGGGGCTTCACACAAAAACAAGTATGTGATATGTTGAAGCAATTCTTGTGCTCAACCCCAGTTCTTTCATTACCCAACCTACAATAACACTTTGAGATCGAGACAGATTGTTTAGACTATGATGTGGGTGCAATTCTCACTCAACATGGGCACCCTGTGGCCTATCATAGTGAGACACTATTAGATTTCATACATAAGTAACCTACTTAGGACAAAGAAATGTACTCCATTGTGGAAGCCTGTCTTTCCCAAAACCTAGCAATGATGGGACCAACCTAAGCACTAGTATGGCCTATATCTTACAAAAGGTCAAAAGGATTTGTGGAATGTTGAAAATCCCTTCTTTGACAAAATGGAACCTAGATGACCAACAATTGTTCGAAGAAACTTCCACACTATTGTGAGATCGGAAGAG